>AYEL01086174.1:0-136230 GCA_000484575.1 Olivierus martensii
AGAAATTCTGTAAGAACCAAGTAAACATAGAAAAAAATAATAATAATAATTATAAGAAAAATAAAAATAGTAGAACTGACGTCATTAGTAATACAATCTATGTGATATCTGGAAAACGATATTTTCTCTTCCAGTAATGCCGAGATTAAACTTTTAAGCCAAAAATAATATAAGAATTAAAGAGATTTAATGAATATTTTACAATTTAATAAATTTTAATAAGGAATTAAAGTATGACTCATCAGTGTAATTAAATGAGAATTACTCGAGTTTTTTCTGCTTACTAAATTTATGCTTTCCAACTCGCATTTTTACTTTCTTAATTAATAATAAACAAAATCATTATCGAATTTCGTGGCTGCGAATTTTATTTTATTATTTTTTTTCTCTTTAAAAAAGTTTCACTTAAAAATTAATTTTTTTTTTAAATTGAAAAAATCGGTAGCATACCAACGAATTTTGATATTTTTTTTAAATCATTTCTTGCTTTTTATTTACTCCAAATCAAATTTACTGGATACGTATTTTTGTTTCTATATATTAAAAATAAGAAAATTTTTACACGTGTTCGTCTTATTTTTCATTTTGACGTAAAGTGATTTCGTTTATGATAATTTTGTACGACATTTCAATTGCTGCTGCTGCTGCTGCTACCGAAAGAAAGGGAAAGACAGGAATGAAAAAGAGAGTTGTTGCTTCCTAAAATCTGTTCTTAATTTAAACGCTTGGGAGGGAGAAGAAAAGAAAGAAAAAAAAAGGGGAAAACAATAATATACATTATTATAATGCAATCAAATGCAAATGATTTCTTTTTTATTCTACTCTTAAACGTATTACAATTGAATGCGAATAGTTCCATTTGCAAGAAATGACTCGAGTATATATTGATTAGAAAGCAGTGCAGCAACTCCAACTGTATATCGAAACTTTTGTCTTTTCTGGACACATTCTAGAAATAAACCGATGTACAATAGGACAGATTCGGGAAAAAAAATCTATTTTTATTTATTCCTTTTTTATGACTCTTGTTTCCTTTTTCTGTACAGGTCGTGCTCTCCATTTGTTATCGAATTGCCTTTGCTCTATGCTAAAAGAAAAATCTGTATGTATATAAGCATCAGCAATTTACTATACTATCTCTCTAAAGGGAATGAAAATACGTTTTAATGCTTTAAGTACTATCTCCCCACTGAATGTCTTTTTGTCTTTTGTATTTCTCCTTATGTATCTGATACAATGCTATAAACGTGTTTCTGGTCACTTGTCTCTTACAGTTTATATATGATGCAATGCTATAAACGTGTTTTATATTTATATCTGATGCTTTGTAACAAACATGTCATCCTGTCGATGTTGTATTGAAAGTTTTTCTTAATTATATGGTTGATAGAATGTTATAAAAGTGTTTTCCTACTTATATATCTGATGTAGTGTTATAAACAGCTTTATTTATGTATCTATGCAGCTAATAAACATGCTCTCTTACGTCTGATGCAGTATTCTAAAAATGGTTTCCTACTTATGTATCTGATGCAGTGTTATAAACATATTTTACTATTTATATATCCGATGCAGTGTTATAAACATATTTTACTATTTACGTATCTGATGCAGTGTAACAAACATGCTCTATTATGTCTGATGCAGTGTTATAAAAGATGGTTTCCTAGCTTTGTATCTGATAGTGTTATAAAAATGTTTTCCTACTTATATATCAGATGCAGCGTAACAAATATATTTCTTATGTCTGATGCAGTTAACAGACATATCCTCCTATATTTGTTGCAGTGCTATAAAAGTGTTTTCCTACTTATGTATCTGATGTAGTGTTATAAACAGCTTTATTTATGTATCTGATGCAGCTAATAAACATGCTCTCTTATGTCTGATGCAGTGTTATAAAAATGGTATCCTACTTATGTATCTGATACAATGTAAAAAACATGCTCTCTTATGTCTCTGAGCAGTGTTCTAAAAATGGTTTCCTACTTATCCTAGGTATTCCTAGTAATCTGATGCAGTGTTATAAACGTTTTCCTACTTATGCATCTGATGCAGCTAATAAACATGCTCTATTATGTCTGATGCAGTGTTATAAAATATGGTTTCTTAGCTTTGTATGTGGTAGTGTTATAAAAATGTTTTCCTACTTATATATCTGATGCAGCGTAACAAATATATTTCTTGTGTCTGATGCAGAGTTATAAAAATGTTTTCCTATTTATGTATCTGATGCAGTTAACAAACATGTCCTCCTATATTTGTTGCAGTGCTATAAAAAGGTTTTCCTAGTTATGCATCTGATATACTGCTATAAACATGTTTTCCTACTTATATATCTGAAAATGTTTATAAATGTTTTCCTTCTCATGTATCTGATGCAATGCTACAAACATTTCTATTTAATATATTTGATGCAGCGTTAAAAATGTATCTCCTATTTACGTATCTGATGCAATATTGCAATCCTGTTTCCTATTTATGTGCCTGACGCTTTATATTGAGTTTCTGGTCACCTGTCTATTTGTATAGCTGATATAGAAGTCTTACGTGTGTTATCTCCCAGCTTGATTCTGGTTTCTTGTTGCTATGATATAATATAACATTTTAAGCGATTTTCTCCCCGATTATGTATCTCGTATATCTCTCTTTAGTTTATGTATATAAAAATGTAGAGAAAAAATATTTAAAACATTATATATTGCTTCTTTCTCACGATTTATGCGGAGATGAGCTGCGTGTAGTCTTATATATAGTCGGATGAGTATAATAAGCTGAGAAGATACGCAGCTGCAACGTTCGCAACAACACTTTGCACCACATCCCCTGTCACCTCACAGCACCACAGTCACGTGAGTGGTTGACACCGTCCAGAAGAACCCTGACAGGCTATCGGTTTTGGATGATTGCCAACAGCAAGATGACTGGACGCATCGCAACCGAAATGCACATTTGGAGAATCCATGTTCATTTTTCATTTGATCTTTTTTTAGTAGTCGCGTATAGCTGCAATTAACTCGGCGACTAGTTGAGAAAATTCGTTATAGCTAGATATCATTGTAGAAAATCTTTTTCTGTGCTCGCCGTAACGCTTCTTCTTTTTCTTTTTTTTTTCTAAACATCGAAATAAGTGCTCAATTATGATATATATGTAATTACAATGTCTAGACGCGATAGTTACTAGGATGAAGGGGAAAAAAATGATAAAGCAGTGATGTCGGTACAATTAATTAGCAATTACGTCAGAGAAATCGCGTCGAGTACCGAGCTACAGCTTTGTGTTATTAAATCGAATATCGCTGTTTCAGACATCGCCCCAGAACCTAACGATCAACGATGGAGAAGGCGTTTAAAGAACAAAAAAAAAAGCAAAAAGCAAACAGAAAAAAAAAATCCCCCGTCTCATTTCTTCGATCACAGTCCCAGGAGAATCCCGGATCTCGAAACATTAAGCAGCAAACACCTCTGGGAGAAGCACAGTCAAAAGTATAACGATGCAATGTGCAACAGCACCCAAGTTATAATCTAGAGAAAACGTGAGAGATATAGTTAAAAGTAAAGATTTCTTCTTAGAAAAAAAAAAGAAAAAAAAACTTTTGCAGTACAAATACAAACAACATTTTCTGTTATTTTTTTTTCTGTGTAACAAACTTTAGAATGGGAAGGGGGTATATAAAAATAAATCCTGTTTTTTTTGTAATTTTGATGTAAAAAAGATTGCAACTCGGATGAAGAAACTCCCACGAGTGATTCGATACTGGAAGACACAACATTAAATTTATTATATAAGAAGTTATGTGGAACATTTACAAATTCTACGATGGGGTTGTTAAGAATTTCGTTTCGTACATGATGAACAATGACACATGTACACGCGTTCTGTTTGACTTAACTTGTGTTCCGTTCATTGACTCCACATACAATCTCTCATTTATATTCGCCCGAAGGTAATTTTATAATCTTATTATGCTTATCTCTTATATTTTTCCACATCGATAACGTCACTATTGTTTTCTAGTAATTGGTAAAACTTCAAATTAACTTCATCATTTCATTATCGATTTGCAATTTTTGTTTCCTTCTCTTGCGTTAATATTTTCGTTCAACAAATTTTTATCCCGGCCTTGTTTTTGTTTATCATCAAAATTTTCCTCTTTTCGACTTAATAAATAACTGTCAAATATTTGATATCGGAATTAACTTTTGGCATGTTTCCTCTAAGTAAAAAAAAAAAGAAATAAAAATTTCTGTATACGTTTAATATCAGAAGTTCAGTTTACATTTTTTGTTGTGTGTGTGTGTATTATCTAACGAAAAAGTTTTTCTCCTTCCAAAAATAACATAAATTTTCGATAGTTTTATTGGGAAAAAAATTATAATCCAGGAAAACTTCACGAAAAAATGCATTAAAATATAAAAATTTATATACATTACATGTACACATATCGAACTAGTTTCTAATATTTATCAGCAATTTTCGGGCAAAGTATAAACTTTTTATAGCAAGTATTTTTTAAGCTATTTTTGAAGTTTTGCCACTTTATCAATACACTTTTTATCACAACTAAAATGACAATACCAAAAATACTATAGAATAATTACAAAAAACATTTATAAAACTTAAAAACTATCAGTTAAAACATGGAATCTTAGATATGCATTTCGACATGTAGCCGAAATGTATATCTAAGATTCCATGTTTCAATGATAGTTTTCAACTGTTAGTTAAAACTATCAGTTGAAAACATGACTAACAGTTGAAAACATAACTAACAATTGAAAACTATCAGTTGAAAACATGACTAACAATTGAAAACATAACTAACAATGGAAAACTATTAGATAAAACTATCATCAACTGAGAGTTCTCTTCAGTCTAGTCCAGTGGTTCCCAAAATTTTTTGGCCATGCCCCACTTAAGTATCTCTAAAATCCTGATGTCCCCTGTGACATATGACTTTTATTATTCAAAAAGTGAACTCCTATTCACATGGAGGAAGCCTAAAAGGCCATTAACCCTTTTTTGGCCATGCCCCACTTAAGTATCTCTAAAATCCTGATGTCCCATGTGACATATGATTTTTATTATTCAAAAAATGAACTCCTATTCACATGGAGGAAGCCTAAAAGACCATTAATTTGATGTAAACAAGCTTCCAAAGAACATGGCATCCATGAAAGAGAAAAATCAAAGAAGGAAAGGATAGACGAAGCACTGAGAAAGAAATCATTAAGAAATTGTTTTAAAATAATAATAATATGAAGAGATACAGGGAACAGCATATAAAGTTTCAAAACCGCTGTGCAAATTCTGATTTTAGTTTTAAAAATATATATGTCGCAATATGTATTTATATGAGGCCCCTAGAACCTCATTTTCACTGTTAATAACTCATTCTCGAATTACCCCCCTTAAAAATCAAATTGCCTCCTTGTGGGGCGTGTCACCCACGTTAGGAACCACGGGTCTAGTCGCAGAACCATGTAGACCGAAGAGGGAATGTAGTTGAAATGCATATCTAAGATACCGTGTTTTAGCTGATAGTTTTTAAGTTTCTATAAATTTTTTGTAATTATTCTTTAGTGGTTTTGGTCTTGTGATAAAAAGTGTAGTAAGAAAGTGGCAAAACTTCTAAAATAGCCTAAAAAATATTTGTTAAACTATACACTACCTAAACTGTAAGATTAATTCGTGATGTAAACTTTTTATAATTTATCAAAAGTTGATATTTACTAGAAAATCTTGTTAATATTTAAAACAGTGCAGCTTTTAGCAAAGTAATTTTTGAAAATTCTGAAAATCTGCAAATTTGTTTATCTCAATTTTGCATCCAACTTAACGCTAATTATCAAACACTTTTTTTTATATATGTATATTTATAAAAGTATTTTTAATTAAGCTGGTAAACATTTATAACTAAAATGATGTTGTTTATGTTGGTAACAGATGTTTATTATTACCACTTTGTACGTTTAACTACTTCCAAGATTTTCTTTACAATTTTTTTTCCTTAACTGGCAAGAATTTTAATTTTAATTAAAATACTTATTTTAATGAAAAGTTTATAAATAATCATCATCTTAACCATCATTAATTTTACGTCAGCGTGTTTTAAGATTTTTTTTTTAATTTTTAAACCAATTTATGTTGTAACTGAAGATGTGTGTACTAGATACATCATGAGAAGAGATAAAACTGCATCTCCCACTGTACATTCTCTCTCCCTCTTCTCTCGCTTTCTCTCATAGGACAGAAAGGTCAAAGCTCGATAGTATTGACCCATGTTGTACACATGCTGCAAAAAAAGTGATTCTTTGACAAATCTCATCCCTGGAGAAAGTGTTTAACATTCGAAATGCGAAATATTAGTAAAAAATGGCAAGTTTAATCTTCTTCAAATTTTGCTTCTTTGCACACAAGAAAAATCTGATAACAATTACTTCCCTTATATCCGAACGTAACCAGATTTTTATTAAAGTAACAAAATTAAATATTTTGTGCAGTGGAAACTAAATATTTTGCTAATGTTTTTTTTTCTTTAATTGCCACATAAGACAAGCGGATAATTGAACAAATCAATGGAAGAGTGAAAAATATATTTTTCCAGTTCCGCATTTTAATTCGGAAAAAAAAAAAATTAAACAAAAATCGATAGAAATAAAATATATTCCAGTTTTATTTCTTAAGATTTAAAAGAAATTAAACTGTATTTTTTTACTGAAAATTAATTTTTTTCAGCTTTTCTTACTCGGTGATTGTTCCTTTTCGATGAATTTATAATCAAATAAATGGAGGAAAGAAAGAAGAAAAAAAAAAAAGAGATATTTTGGTAGCTTTGTTTATTTGTTCCAAGCGACGAATTGTAAATTAAGTAAATCGATGAATTAAATATTTTTCTTGGCTCACTTCTTAATTATTTCGTACGACCAAATTGTATAACAAATAAATCGATAATTATCAATGTAGCGTATAATTTCCGAAATCTGACTGTCCAAACTGCCAAAAATTTATATAATTTGATCCACCAGAGGATCCCTTTCTCTACAGAAATCCAAGAACAACCAAAACACGGAGATTAAAGAGGAAAAAAAGAATTAATAATAATTGTTTATACTCATTAGAAATTACAGTTAAACGTATACGTGAAGACAAACGTCAAATTTTCGTAATTGAGGGCCAAAAAAATGGATAAATTACCATTATTATTATATATTTTTCTTTCAGATTTTAATTCTGATAATAATGTTTAGATAAAAAAAAAATGATAATAACAAAAGATAAAGTGGAGTGATTTTTAAACTTAATTGTAATGGACTGATGGACGAACCTAGAGGAAAAAAAGGGGGAGAGTAAAATAAAAAACTGTTCACTGATATTAAATTATCAAATTTTTCTTTTTTTTTTTTAACCCCCTTTAAACTTATTTTTAATTTTTGCAAAAGATAAGAAAGAGAAAGAGCTCAGTAAATTGAAAAATTAAATAATAATCTTAGATGCAAAATTTTATTCTTCGGAATTTAAACCCCCTTTAAACTTATTTTTAATTTTTGCAAAAGATAAGAAAGAGAGAGAACTCAGTAAATTGAAAAATTAAATAATAATCTTAGATGCAAAATTTTATTCTTCGGAATTATCTTATTATTATTATTGTTTTTATTTTTCAGAGTTATTTTAGTAATAATAATAATATTCGTGAATTTAAAGCGATGTGTATTTACGGTAATAAAGGAAGATTTTTCTGTTTAGAAAATTGATGGGAAAAATTTAAGAGGATTTTATGTTTTCTACAAAACTTTCACTTGAGAGTAGTAAAACATTGGTGAATTCCGAAGGGAAACACTAATATGTTTTGTGCATACTTACCGCAAGTTACCACCTGAGTTTTCATAAACTTTGTGTTAGTAAAATGGAAAATTTGCTCATTCAGCAAGAATAAGATTAAAGACTTGTTGAAACATAACAATTTTCTATTGGGATAAATAATATATGAAGTGCGTTTTTTTTTATCTAAAAGAAAATTCCGTTGCCTTCACTTTAAAAATTAATTACATGCGTTTAATGTCTGCAGTAGTGCAAAAAATAATAATTCTTATATTTAATTTTCTTATTTTTTATATATTTTAAAACGTTAATTATATTCGAGAAGTTTGGAACGGTTTAATTAATTTATATAAATTTGGCTACTTAATTTTTCTATCGGATAAAACGGCAAGAAGAAGAAGAAAAAAATTTTGAGTGAATTTGGGCGGAGTTCCTAAACTTAATTTACAACCGTTTTTTTTTAAATTTTCATATGCAAATTTTGTTCGGCTTGGTCCGGATAACAAACCAATCTATAAAAAAGTTTGGGCGGAGTTCCTAAACTTAATTTACAACCCTTTTTTTAAAATTTTCATATGCAAATTTTGTTCGGCTTGGTCCGGATAACAAACCAATCTATAAAAAAAAATATATTAATGCAATTTTTGATCAAGGTGTTTTGCTAAACAATTGTTATAATTATACATAAATACTGGAAGCATGTTAGTTTGCATAATTCCACTAGAAACTGATATTGTTTTGCATAAAAAAATATAAAACTTGGAATAAGCCATTTGCAAGGGGCAAATAACAGTTACACAAAATTTTTACTGAGGGAAAAATAAAATTTATTGCGTGCCAACGGGATGTGCGGATTGTGTAATGTTAGTGTTTAAGAATTTTCTTATGCTGGCAACGTTTAAAATTGCTGCCTTTTGCAGCTTAATGTAAGTGTTCTTGTATAAGTTTTAGTATCTGTAGATTTTGTCAGTGTTTTAAGGATAATACTAGTGGTAGAAAGGATTATTGACATCATAACCATCTTCTCCATCCGCCTGACCTTTTCCTTCTAAGCTTGAGTCTGAATATCTGGAAAGCTTTTGTAATGCGTGTTGAGTGCAAGTTGTGTTGGGAATACAACTTCGAAAAAAATATGTTGTTTTTCGACCAGTGCCACAACGTCTAACCAGTTATGATTAATTGTCCTTTCTGGATCTTTACGTGGAATAGATTTGTAATATGTCATCCGCTGTGTTTATAGCTTATTCTTGTGGTCAATTTTTGCCAACGATTTCTTGATGTATACCTTTTTGTGAGCTAAATAATTTTTTATTTGAAAGGCGAACTACTGTAATATTATATTATGTATATTATGATTTTTATAATATGAATATATTATGTATTATGATATTATAATACATAATCGTAATATACATAAAACGTATTTGTATATTACAAATATTGTATTATACAATGCAATACAATACAATATGCAATATTGTATTGTGTTGCAGTTGTATATTGTATTTATATTGTATTGGATTATATTATACAATACAATCATCTAGAATCATCAATACAATACAATACAATCATCTAGAATCATCAATGTAATACAATCCAATTTTTAAAATGTTCAACAACTAGTTTTTATTAAATTGCTTATTTTTTCTAAATGTTGGACTCTGTAATGTATACTGTCAAACATCTAAACCCTGGTTGTATTGTATTTTTTTTCTAAATGTTGGACTCTGTAATGTACAGTATACTGTCAAACATATAAACCCTGATTGTATTGTATTTTTTTTTCTTAAATGTTGGACTCTGTAATGTATACTGTCAAACATATAAATCCTGATTGTATTGTATTTTTTTTTCTTAAATGTTGGACTCTGTAATGTATACTGTCAAACATATAAACCCTGGTTGTATTGTTTTTTTTTCCTTAAATATTGGACTCTGTAATGTATACTGTCAAACATCTAAACCCTGGTTGTATTGTATTTTTTTTCTTAAATGTTGGACTCTGTAATGTATACTGTCAAACATATAAACCCAGGTTGTATTGTATTTTTTTTTCTTAAATGTTGGACTCTGTAATGTATACTGTCAAACATATAAACCCTGGTTGTATTGTATTTTTTTTTCTTAAATGTTGGACTCTGTAATGTATACTGTCAAACATCTAAACCCAGCTTGTATGGGATTGTATAATACCATACATCCAGGGTTTAGATGTTTGACAGTATACATTACAGAGTCCAACATTTAGAAAAAAATAAACAATTTAATTAAAACTAAATAGTTTTTGAGCATTTTTTAAAATTTAGAAATATTAAATGTGAAATACAGTTATATGCTGACTACCATCATTGTATTTCATATATTCCTCTGTGTCAACAATATCATGGAAGAATTTATCAGTTTTATTCAATTTTTAAAATTTTGCTCGTTAGATATTTGACATAAATCTGGAAGAGAGGCTAATAAATCAAAATTTCTTAACAAATTACACTTGCTTGTATAGAGCGAGTGGTGACAAAAAGTCACAACTTTGGGACCTCAACAGATGTCTAAGTAAAAAGAAGCAAAACAAAAACATTTCTGATTCTAAATGATTTACTGCAAAAAAAGGCTACGGAGAAGCAAACATATATTTAGTATGTTTATTCATTAATATTATGAGTTTATAATAGATGAATATAACCTGGCGATTCTGACTTTGGCATATTTTTATTTCTTTTTCTTACTAATGATGAAAAATTTACACTTATTATGTTAAATTTGATTATTACTTTTTAACCATACATAATTATTTGTAATTGGATTGTATTTTGTATTATTCTACTGATTATTAGATTATGATTAAAAGTTTAAATAAATAAACTATTAATTCTTTTCTCATTCTTAATTTTTAGAAAGTGTGGCGAATTGAACCCATGTGGCAACTTTAAAAAATATGTTATCCATCTCTGCAATGCGATATTCAAATACAATATACAATATTGGTAATATACAAATATTGTATTATACCATGCAATACAATATTTATAATAAATACAATTATACAATATAATATGTAAATATTATAATATTGTATACTACATATTGAATTATGCATATGTCAACATGATATTATATATTATTTGTTAATTATTTTGTTACCGCCTCTACGGAGATGCCAAAACAATTGACAAATTATACATAATATAACATTATCATAATCATAATTGCTTTAATATCTCATGTATGGAAGTATCCAAAACAATTATGATCAGTATTAATCATCTTGTTTATCTATTGTTCAGCGAAAACAATATAAGTGTCTTTTATTTCTTTATCTTGATATATCTGATAGTGTATATACTTGCAGCAAACTTTCTATTTGTGTTTTCGGCCTGTATTTGTGACCCAATATGGCTCTCGATCAAGTCTGTTTGTAGTGTGGCGTGAAGGTGTTTGGCAAAATGTATTGTTTCGTTGGTCATATGGCAACGTCTGCATGTGTCGTCAACTACGCATGGAGTCCTTTTATTACCATTGTTAGATTAGAATAGCTTCCCACATAAGGAATACCCGGAGCAAGCACGAATTATTTTCTACTGAAAACGTGGATGGATGAGGCAAGAGGTTAAGAATTTTCTGTAACAAGTATATTTAATTATTATTATTAAACACGATATGTTGCCACTTATTTATGTATGCAGAAAAATAGAAAATAAATTTGTTATATAATGCTATATATTCTCTTGGATGAAGAAGCATTCTTCTCAAAATAACAAGTTTATAAGATTTTGAAAAGTGTATTTTTTCACATGTAAGGTTAAAAATTGAATTTTTAAAAGAAAAATAAATTTTATCGCAATTTTTCATTCCGTTTCCCTAACGAAATCATTCAAAAAAATTCAAGAAAATTTTGGATATGACACAATAACTTTTTCTTTTTTTTTCCCCAGGAGAATAAACAAATACCTTTTTATCATTTTTAATTTAAATTTTACAGTATAGGTTGAGAATTATAGAAAAATCTCTCATTTTTATATATATTATGGCCTTTTAAAAGAGTTTGTATATATTTTTCTAAATCAAATATTAAAATAAAGAATAAATAACATCAAAAATATGTTTAATTAATTGGCAAACATTAATTTTTATATATTTTTTGACGTATCATTTACATATTTCTTAATTTAAAAATGCTGTTTATGTATTTATTTTCCTTTTCTAAATTAAAATGAAAAAAAAGATTTTTTTAAATATTTATAACATTTGGTATTAAAGTAATCAATATTTTTTAAAAATTCTTGTGTGTGTGTGTGTAATTTTACAGTTGCCACAAAGATTTTTTTTCCTTTAAAGAAATAAATATTTATCAGATTCTTTAACGATAAAAATCTAATTAAACAGTTTTCTTCTTTTAAATAAATTACATTAAAAAAAATACAAAAAAAAAATGAAAATAATATTTTAAATAAATATAATACTACTTAAGTAAGTTATAAATCATAAATGGATCATCGTTTAACTATGAATAAGTTAATTAAGTAAAAAGGGATACTTTTTAAAAGCTGGAAGTTCGTAAATAATTCAGTCAAGTTATTAATTTAATAAAAATCTAAAGCAAACAGCTTTCAGAAGATGTACAGAAAAATATTCTTTGAGTATTTTTTTATTGTTATTTTGGGCGGAGCTTTTGCTATTAAACTCTCATTACCACATTCTTTTAACATAATGTTTTCCGATTCCATGTAAACATTTTGCAATTCTAATAGTGTTCTATATAGAAAAGGAAATGTTCCGTACAAAATCCGACTTCTTCGATACCTTTTTAAATAGTTTTTCTAAGAAAACAGAAAGAAGAAGAAGAAGAAACTAGGAAGAAAAATACTTCGTAATTCGAGATAGCATGAAGAAGAAATGGTTTCGAGACAACATCGAGCTAGCGTGAAGGAGTAATTGTTTCGAGGAAGTATGGAAAGGAAAACACAAGAATGATGAAGAAAATACTTCAATTTGAGTTCTGAAAACCGAATTTTGAGCGGAGTCACGTTTTTCCTTTTTACGTTCTTTCTAGCGGAAAAATAGATTCATATTCATCAAAAGAATTAGCTATATGGGACGTTTTTAGTATTCATTAATGTCTTCTTTCGTTATAACATTTCTAATAACGCTGTCAAGTTTTATCAAAAATCAATTAAGAAGAAAATCAAAAACCAGTGACATTATAATTAATAAACCAAGTTTTATCAATTAATCAATTTTATCTTGTTTCAACTAGCAAGTTAACTTACATAAAAGAGAGAGAGAGATTAACTTAACATCGTTACAACGTTTTCGGCAATTTTTCTCTTTCAGTAATATTTAAAAAAAATAAAATATATGATATTTTTTTCTTTTATTAAAGTTGCTTTAGCTATAAACTTTTATTTTATAGCTTAAAACTTAATTTAAAATGTAAATTCGGTGTTTGATTTATACATTATTCGGTATTGAATAGAAAATATTAACCGAGTCATTCAAGTCTCGAACTTATGTCTATTTTAAAGTAATTTCTTCCAAAATAGTTGTCAAGTTAATGCTTTAGTTCCATTATCGAATGATTCATTTTCACCTCAAAGCATCCTCGTTTAAAAAAAGCCGAGAACGTATAACAATTCAGCTTTAGTTACATCGTTGCTTAAAACAGCTTTAGTTGGGCGATAAAAATCTAACATGGCACATTGTGTAGGACCCATTGTTGCCGTTGTAGAACGTTACTGCACACATTACATCCGTCCAACATCCTCTTCCCAATACAAATTGCTCGTCTATACATCCTTGCTCCCCTTCTTCGTCTTCACTTCCATACAGTTTCAGTTCGTCTCTCGAGTTTACAAATGCTACATCAACCGATCTACTTCTAACCATTCAACAAATAACCATTTCAGCAACTGCCGCTTCGTCTTCCACTTTCCTTCATCGTTTTCCATCTTAACTGTAGATGGACCACTTGACAACCACTTTTATCACATCCCAATTTCACTTTTGAATTCATCAAACGTTATTTCATTCGCGGTTTATCTTTCACCTATAACCACTCTCTAAAATCCATCTTGGTACAGTTATCTGTGACCAAAATAAAAACTCAAACTACCACAAAAAAAATTATCTTTAACAGCATTACTCTTTAAAACTCTTAAGACAATTTCACTTTAAAATATCCGAAAATGTTTTCATAAAAATGAACACACACACATATATATATGTATAAATATATTATCATATAATATTCTGAAATATTCAACAGACATATCTAGAAAATGACACGGTTTTAGATAGCAAAAGAGTTTAGGCGCATTACAAAAACTGATATTCTAAAATATTAAAGTTCAAACATTCATAAACAAGAAGGAATAAAATATACTTAAATTTAGACTATATCCCATCTAGCAGAAACGATAGTAAAAACTATAAGGTTAAAGTGAGGATAAATTGAAGCTTTTCAAAGTGGTTTTGAGAAGATAAGAATTTCTGGAGATCGTGCTCGCTCTCTCTTTCTCTCTCTCTCTCTATATATATATATATATTTTTTTTCTTTTTTAGTATTTTATACCTTTATAGGTAGTATAAAAGATCAAAATAGAAATCAAGCTTGTTAGTTGCTTGTTTTCTAGACTAAAAGATATATTTTTCTGTCTGTAAGAAAAGTTAGTACTTCCTGATAAAATCTCCAAACAGAAGTTCAACCGTTCGTTTTCTTTTTTTTTATTATTATTTTTTTCTCTTCCCACTTATTTTTAAACCACAATTTTTTTTTTTTTTGCATTATTTATATATTAACTAGTGATAAATGCATTTTTAAACTGTTTCTGGTGATACCTGCTATTATTTAAGTTGTACAATTTATTTAGTTTCCCTTTGCAAACTTTGTTTAATTGATTTCCACATATATTATATTATTTATATGTGATGTTTAATACAATTTTAAGTTGCTTCTTAAGTTTATCCATTTATATTTAACTTTTTTAAACAATTTTTTTTATTGTATTCATCTCCTGTTACCGATTTTTTTTTCTATTCTACACAGCGCATCGTAAAATAAATCTATTACAGTAAATCGAATAATAATAATTTATTATAATTTATGCTAATTTATTCTAGTCAATTACATTATCATAATTTATTCAAATGAATTACATTATCATATAATAATAATTATTATTGTTATTTTAATGGCGTTTTTATTAATCGAAATTTTAATAAAAGAATTTTTTTTTTACTTTATCGTCACATTTATCAATTTAATATTATCGCCATTATTATTATTATTATTATTTTTTTTAATTTTTCAGTTTTCGCTTTTGTATTTTAGAAAAAAGGAAAATGGTGGAAAAACGATTTTTTTTTCTATTCTACACAGCGCAATTCTATTACAGTAAATCGAATAATAATAATTTATTATAATTTATGCTAATTTATTCTAGTCAATTACATTATCATAATTTATTCAAATGAATTACATTATCATATAATAATAATTATTATTGTTATTTTAATGGCGTTTTTATTAATCGAAATTTTAATAAAAGAATTTTTTTTTTACTTTATCGTCACATTTATCAATTTAATATTATCGCCATTATTATTATTATTATTATTTTTTTTAATTTTTCAGTTTTCGCTTTTGTATTTTAGAAAAAAGGAAAATGGTGGAAATCTTATTTATGATAAGGCAAAAAAAATTATAAAAATTAATAATCCACAATCGATTTAAAATTAATTAACTTTTATAATATAAAAGGTTGAATGGGTTTATTGATGCAAGTTTATCTAAAACATCTAATTATAGTTTACTGACAATTTTAGAAGAGAAGAATTGACTTTTGGTGTCTCTCTTGTTAGATTGAAGTTAAAGAAAAATTTTCGAAGGCATACATTCATAGAGAAAAAGAAATCTATAGAGTGTCTAGAGGTGATTGAACCTAACCGATCAGGCATCGGAAAAATGAGATTGATTCGGAACAAGAAAACATCTTAAATTTTTCCTAACATGATAGAATAAACATAAAATCCCGAGCATAAACATGCCAAGAGTGCGACTTTTTACTCCAAAATTTTTACACTAAAGTACAAAAAAGATGGAGACCACTTTTAAAAACACCATTCTCCTCCAACTTTCCAAAATTGTTTGTATAACTTCTCGCACACATAAACACGCAACACGTAATCATAATTAAATATATTACTTTTGCATGTAACTTCATACTTAATTAGTTTGGAAATTTAATATAAATTTAATAAAAGGTACAAAAATTCACGATTTTTGTCCCTGTTACGTCCAGTTAAGGAGAAACATGAAAGAGAGAGAGAGAGAGAGAGACTTTCACACGATCGACTAGCTAGACTTCCATGGAAAGCATTTTCTGATGTGTTAGATATATCCTGAATAGAAAAAAAGGAAGGTAAATTCCTATCATCCATAGAACTGTGAGTCTAACCAGTCGTCCACTGTGACCGAAAGGAACCTTGCTTCTAGTCTGGATCGATAAATACCGCTAAGGCAGACATTACATACCTTGGGTAGACCACATCTCTTCCTCCGAAATGGCAAAGTAAGGTTAAATACAACAGGTACAAATATTTGGAACTTGGAACACGTTGGAATCTATCCCAAACATATATTACCTTTTGTCACGCTTGATAAGAGAAATTTATCGATGACAAATATACATAAATAGATTCCCAAACTATGTGCTACCAAAGTAATAAATCACGTTTAGATTATTAACTGCACCGATGGGCATTTAAGTTAAGTTAGAAACACATAAAACTATAAATATGCAGAAAGGTAATTTATAATTTAATAAAATTACACGACGGGTTATTTAAATAAAATAAATACGCCAAAGACAAATTTAATTACACAGAAATTAGCCACACAATTGACTTTGTATTGAATAAATTAATATAAAAGTAGGATAAAAATATTGTTCAACGTATTAATTAAGAATAAAAATATCCTTCGATGTTTTTTAAACTGGAAACTTGATGAAATTATAATTTTACTAAACATGTTTGAGTTACAGAAAGAATTTCTTCTTCTTCTTCCTTGTTGTTTGTTGTTAAATTAAACAATTCCGAATGAGAATCTACGGCGTTAAAGGGTTGAAAATTATCGAAAATTTACTTTCTATATAATATATTAATTATGCAAGATGCGTTTAAAGTAAATATTAAACGAAAGATAATTACAGTTACTTACCATACGGTATTTACGTTAAAGATATTGTTCGAGAGTAATTGGCTGTCAATTTTGAACTATTTTAAGGAAATTAATCAAAGAGGTTAAAAAACTTAACAGAGAAAACAGTTATTAAAAAGGTATTTAAGGATGATAAATGGTTGAATATGGATAATTTTAATGATAGAAATTTTCAGATAACTAATTGAAATTATCCCGCTTACGAAAATAATAATTTTGCTTAAATTTATCTCTTGCTAATAATATTTCTTGTTCGTTAGTTTACGGTATAAATATATAATTTTTTTTTTCCTCTTCCCTCTTTCTCCAAGACTTAGAGATGCTTGATAAATAATTCATATAATTTTATGTTACAACTTTTATTTTTTATTTTTTATCTAGTTTTTAAGTTAGGCAAATTTCGTGTTAAGTGGATTTAATCCTCTTGATCTCTTATCAAATTCTAGTTAGTGCAAATTTTTATGTGGTAATAACTGAATATATGTACTACTTTTTCTATTTATCTTTTGCTAACTTGGAGAAACATGTCTAAATTATATTATAAAACTTTTTTTTTTATAAAAAGGAAATAATTGAGTATGATTAAGGAAACGTTAAAGATCGTACTCGAACGAAAAGCTGTCTCCTGCACAGTTTGTTGGAAGTTGAACGATCAACAGTACACAACCCCCATCTTTTGTTTTTTTCTTTTTTTTTTCTTAGAGAAAATGGATAATGATTTTTCTTTCCTCAGGGAAAATCCTTTAGCGGTACAGATGGTATTGGTAAAAGAGAAATCTATTAGTGTGGTCAATCAATGTGATATAGATAGAGAATGAACTCATCATGGAAATTCTGTTAAACCGATTATGTCACAATCCCAGACATTATCGCTATGTTTCTAAAAACTAAACATGGAAAAGAAGTGTTAATAACTATCAATTTTTATCTATTAAATATGCCATTCGAATAAAGAAGCAATTAAGTGTTTACTTCTAAACTTAATTAAGTGGGAAACGAGTTAAAACTTTCCTGATTGCACCCCGAAGCTATGTTATCGCCTGAAGGCTTCTTTAACAGAAATCAAAACAGGTAAAAGCTTGTCGCAAGAGAGAATGAGAGAGAGAGAGAGTCGAAAGGTATTCATAAACGTATCCTTTACATCATTTTTGTGGTGATAAATAGACGTGTGCTCGTGAATGGGAAAAATACCACCACCTTTGCTATCCTCTAATGGTAGCTCATTCTGTAAAGATCGTTACAGCTAATTACACGGCATTACAACCGGGTCCAGTAGTTGGCCAACCAGAGGATTACCTCATGAATTTGTTACTTCAGTTCGCTTTTGTTTGGTGTTACTTATAATCTCGTTTTCTATTTATAAGTTGTTTTGGTATCGCTCTCTCCGTGCCAAAAAATCATTACTAGGTCTCTCTCTCTCTCTCTAATCTAGTTGAACCAGTGAATTAATATTTGAAAACCGAACATTTGGACAGCCGTGTAAACATTACTGCTAGTTACTATCAATAAAATATTAATTTACAGTTCGTTATGTTATATTTACTGTATTAAGAATGACTTATTCGTATTATCGGTACCATGCTTAAAAGCTCAAAATTACGACTGGAAAATCAGAAATCCCCCTTTTAATCGTTTATTTCCTCCATATTTGCGCTTTGTTGTTGTATAATTTTCGATATTATGGTAGCACAGATTAATACCTAAAAAGCTAAAAATAATTTCGACATCAGAAAACACCGCATACAGCTTTCAAAAAAATGGCAAAAATATGCCGAAAATATTAATAAAAAATAATATTTTCTGATATCTTAAAAGCAATTTTACTATTACGTAAAATTGATTTTAAACAGGAAAAAAAAAATAAAAAAAAAAACGAACTACTGTATTAGTTTAGTTATTTATCTACATTGCTATAACCCATTGCCAAACTTAATCTAGGTCGATGTATCAATTTAAAAGTTATTAAAATGAGTAAGACGTAGGAAAAAAATTCAGACAAACAGCCGGTCAAACCATATAACAAATAATATATCACAGGGAAAAAAAAGAAATGCTAGAAATAAAAAGGAAAAAGAAAGAAAGAAAAATGTTTTTGCTTAGTAAGCTTTACAAAAAAATAATACATTTTTAAAACTTTTAGAATTTTAAAAGTTTTAAGAATAATTCCAGAAAATAGCTTCTTAAAGAACTTTTATATTGTAAATTCGTACAGTTTGTCGTTTGTTAACCTTAATATCTTTGGTAAATAATTCATAAGCAGATCAAAATCGACCCGAGAATCAAATACTTGGTGGCAAAGTAACGTCAGGAATTACGTTTTACGATTATTATATTTGCCAGTCAGTAATTCGTTTATACTAAGTATTAAAATACTTAAAAGTGTTTAAGGATAACCTCAAAACTTTTGTGTTTTAGTGTTAGAGAAAGTTTTATAAAATTTACGATGATCGGGGATTAGTCTCCAACAAGAGCAACACATTCTTTTCTTCTCTCTTTCTCTCTCTTGTCTTTAAAGTGGACTCGCTAACAATCACACTTTTACAGTCTACCGGTTCAAAATCAATAATATGCATGGAATCAAATACCAAAAAAGGAATGTTCTTTAAATCCAAAGTCATTTTATAATACTTGAAAAACGAAACCGTTCTTTTTTTTTTTATTTTTTTCTATATATTTCTGCTGATAGATGCAATAATATATATAAAAGAAGAATATTAAAAAAGAACAAAATAAATCGGTATTCTCGACATTCCTCATGCAAATTCACTGTATAAATTTTTAATAAAATTATTTAGTACTTTTTTCTTCTTCTTTGCCGATTTTACACTTTTATGGACATAAAAAACGCATTTATTTATCATTCGTCGCAGTAAAAAAAAGAATAATAATAATAAAATTATATATTAAAATGATTATTTGATCTTCCGCGCTTAAAATGATTTTATTAAAATTTCCTTTATTATTATTATTATTATTAAAAACGAAATTAATAAATAATTAAGTTTGAATTAAAATCATAAAAATTAAAATAATAATAATAATAATAATCGATTATTAAACAGAAAAAAACTAATATTTGATGTTTATTAATTGATTATTAAACAATAATATATACGTAGCGATTATTAAACAACAAAAATTAATTTTTGCTGTTTAATAATCGATTATTAAACATTAAAAAAAGAGAAGGTCGATTCGATTTAATAATCGATTATTAAACAGTAATAATTATAGTCATTATTAAACAGCAAAAACTAATTTTTGCTATTTAATAATCGATTATTAAACAGCAAAAACATAACATCGATTCGATTTAATAATCGATTATTAAATAGCAATATACGTAGCGATTATTAAACAACAAAAAGATAAAATCGATTCGATTTAATAATCGATTATTAAACAGCAATATATATATATTTGCTATTCAATAACAGCTCTATATATTTTCGTTTTTTATTTAATAATTCAGGGGTGGTGTTTTTTTTTTATTTTTATTAAAAATTTTATGTTAGAAAATATCGATATAAATATAGAGTCAGCAATATATATATATATATATTTGCTATTTAATAACAGCTCTATATATTTTCATTTTTTATTTAATAATTCAGGGGTGGTTTTTTTTTTATTTTTATTAAAAATTTTATGTTAGAAAATATCGATATAAATATAGAGTAAATGATGATATTAAAAAAATATATATTACACGAACTAATATTTTATACAACAGTTTTCGGCATATATATATATACGGCATACTTTCGCTTCGGAAATTCAGCATTTTTTAAACATCAGCATACATTTATAAGCGGTAATAGGGAAATAAAATAAAAAGTAAAAATAAATCGTGCATTTTATTAATTCTCCAAAAAAAAAAAATAAAAATAAAAATCGTAATTTATATTCGCATATAAAATTTCCGATTTTATTGCTTTTATGATCATAATAAAGGTTTTAAAAATTTATTTTATCATTTAAACTAAAATAGATAAATAAATAAAAAAAAATTTGAGGGGATTTAAATAACCTCTTACATTTTAAACGACGTTCTGAATATTATCACGCACATTTTTCTTTTAAATTTTCGTATATAACCTCTTACAAGTTAGTGACTTTGTGAAAAGTGCATTATATGCAGACAACATATGCTAACAATACAAAACTTACAAATATCTTTGTCTTACTCTCCATTCAGTACTATTTTTCTCATTCAGATTTGAGATTTTAACGTGATATATTTAAATCCGATATTTTCTAGCAGTAATTTATATATTTTTAATGGGATATTTTTAAAATCATTATTTTACGTTCCGATTTGGAAGTTTTTTAAGTGTTATATTGAATCCTATATTTTTGGTAGAAATATAGATCGTTTAAGAAACATTGAAATCTTATTTATTTTTGCTTACTTCTTTGTATACTTAAAGGAAGTACGAGACGTATTCGGAAAGTATGTTTCATTGCGCTATTAGGAAAACGAATGATGAATTTATAAAATTTATTTACGTATGATTATACAATTAGTATTTTTTTTTGCATATTTTACGCCCCTTTTCCAATCAGGGAGATTAGTAAGAGGGCGGGAGCACCCACACCCATGGAGGGTGGCCGGATGGTGAAGGACGGGGATCACCGGGCCGGGCCCAGTACCCCGCCGGACCATGCTAACCCGGGTCCTCCTGCGTGGCACGCCAGCATGTTACCATTCGGCCATCCGACGGTGATCACCGGGCCGGGCCCAGCACCCCGAAAAAATCCGGGACCAGACCCATCACCGGGCCGGGCCCAGCACCCCGAAAAAAATCCGGGACCAGACCCGGGATCTGGATATATTTGCCATCATTATTAATGTACTTATCATTGCAGCGTACAAACTTCTGTATATCCTCTGCGTAGAAATCGGCCGCCTGCTTAACCACTTTTTGTCTTCATTTATCAGATCACGAAAACGCTGACCGATAAGGAATATTTTAAGGTGTAAGAATAATAGGAATTCGTTCAGCATCATTCAGAACAAAAAGAACAGTTGTTGAGTGCTAGCAATCTTTTGCTTCACGATAATGTTACTCCGCATTTTTCTGTTTTCATGCAAAATCTCAGTATCTTATTTGGATGGGAACAATGTGAACATCTGTCCGTGCGGACAGGTGTTCACATTGACAACACTAACTAGGCTCTGAACAACTTGCAACTATTTCTACATCTGATGAAACACCTCGCTGATCACGATTTCATAATAATCTGAAAAATGCAGAGAAGAAGTGATTAATTACGCAGACTGCCGATTTCTACGCAGAGAGTATACTGAAGCGAGGATAAGTGCGTTAATAACGGTGACAACTATATCGAAAAGTAATACGTGATACAGCTAATCTTATACGTAAATAGCCGGGCGAATGGGCACGTAATAAATCGTTCGCTTACTATCTTGGAGGATCTGGAACCCAAACCTCCAGTTTTTCAGGAAGTATCCGACCTAGCCAGTGAACACCATTCTTCAACCTTCCGATTGACTCCACCATGAATGTTGGGTTCTATAAGTGGCCATCACTAGATAAAGAATATCCTATGAGGATGTCGTGGCTTAAATAAAAACTAACTAACATACGTAATTAAATTTTACAAATTCATTTTTCTGTTTTAATAGCTTAAAAAATAATTGGAGTTGGCCTACATTCCATTCAAACCTATCGGCGATTTTGTAAAACTATTTATGCCGTTAATTTGCTCTGAAAAAGTTTATCATTCTGAAATTTTTCGAGTTAAAATCAAAAATTAAAGTGAAAACTGATTCTTTAAAATGGAACGCAAGTTCCATTAAAGGCAATATATAAGTTCCATACATAATATCTATGTTATATTATTCATTAAAAAGTTGATATTATAAATAAATGTAATACAGCAAAGTCTCATATAACACAGTAATTAGGTTGCTACAAAATTTTGTGTAGTGTGAAATTGTGTTATAAAAGATTATGATTTACCAGAAATTCTAAACTGTGTTATGTAGAAGTGCCATGCTAAACACAGGGCCGGATTAAGTTAGTCCGGATCCCGACTGGATATTTCTTGTGACGCCCCTCAAAATATGGGTTAAATGTATGAATAAAATAAATAATATTTATAAATAATTACACATTTTTTAATTAATCATTTGACATCTATGGACGCATAAATCCATTTATCAAAAGCAATCAGTTGGACTAGGGAGACATATGCTTAGCTATTGTTTCTGTTCATTGATAACTCTGAAGAATCAGAAGTTATCAATGTTCTCAGGGGCGGATTTAGGCATGGTCTTTATGGGCTGCAACCCAGGACCCGGTTCAATCAAAGGGTCTCCTTCATGGCAAAAAAAATGAAAATATAAAAAAACAATTTAAATTAAAAATTTAAGAAAAAATAAATTATACAAAATTTTTTCGTACCTAGATAAAGTTTAAATCATTTGTTTGCAACAATATTGGAATTGAATAAAATATCAATGTTTTAAATGACAATAAATATGATAGTAAATACGGCTTTGTCGGTAGTCGGTAAAATCAAAATATGCTTTGTCATTTGTCAATTATGCAAATAATGTGGCAATGTCGAAATGGGAATACAAATCTAGCTTCTCCTAAAACCTGTTAATTTAGCGTTCTCACCGTTATATTAATTTGAGTTTTTTTTTTGTTAACAGATGACGCCACTTTCCATTCAGGAAGAATACAAGTTGACGGGGCGAAACAAGCCCTGATATTAACATCCCATGATATTAATTTGAGTTAATTTAGTAGGCCCCCAATGTTAACGGTCCGTCTAGTCGGCCGGATTGGCCGCGTGGAAACGCTTCGGCTTTCCACTCTGGAGGACCCAAATTCCATTAAATGTATGTACAAATTTATAAACGATGGATTAAGGTCTAGTTTTCCGAACGTAGAAACAATTTTTAAAATATTTTTGACGATGTATATTTCAAATGCAAGTACTGCGGATTTTTAGTGTTGAAACCATAGAGGTAGGAAGTAGTTCCAACCTCTATGGTTGAAACAAATAAAATTTTTAAGAAGAAACTTGCATCAAAATAAAACAAAGTTCTGTTGTCATCATGCATTGAATCAGATGTAATGGACACAATTAATTATAACGACATTATAGATATATTTGCTAAAACCAAAGTCAGAATAAAAAAAAATTTTAGTTATTTTTTAATTTAAATTTGAACTGATTTTTGTTAATACTTTTTCTTAATGCAAATATATGTATATCAATGTTATGTTATTGATCGCTATGTTAATGATCAATGTTGTATTATATTTATAATGAGTTATTATGGAAATGTCGATTTTTATTTTCAATAAACTTAAAAAAATATGCATATGAATTTGATTAACTGAAATAAACTTGTTCTTTTGGGGCCTCATAATGATGTTGCAACTAGAGCCTCCGAAAGTATAAATGTGGCCCTGCCTGTGATGGATGTAATAAGCATCCTTTTGATTTCAAGTTAGTAAGGGAAGCAATAGAAAAGTCATATTCTCCTCTGTTACCATCGTCACTTTACAGTTGGTGCAGTGATAGGACAAAAGTATCAAATTCCGGGTCATCTTTTTTGTGCTCATTGCTTTGTTACAGGCAGTTGCGCCGAGACGGCGGGGAAGAGGAGACTAATTCCCGGGCCCGTAGAAGATTGAAGGGCCCGGGCTGCTACCTAACAATAAGAATTTATTATATATACCTGGTTCGTACCGGGGCCCGGGATTTCTCTCGGCGCCACTGGTTACAGGTGCAAAAGCAGCAATGTGGCATTTTTTTCATTTTAAAATGTTTCACAACCATTCTGTCTATGGAGAGATGTACTGACGAATCGTCAGTGACGATGCGAACTTTGCTCCCACTGCAGGACGACCTTGGCGACAGTACCAAATTTAGCTAGAGAACAATAGGCGTGCACAGACCAGTTTTTTTTGTTAACAGATGACGCCACTTTCCATTCAGGAAGAATACTAAGTGGCGGGGCGAAACAAGCCCTTCCACAGGCTGCCCACCCCTGCGGAGGGGTCAGCCGGATTGTGGAGGACGGGGATCGACGGGCCGGACCCGGACTCCATGATAAATATTTTCAAGGGGTGGGACCCGAGACTCTAACCCGGGTCCTCCAGAGTGGAAAGCCGAAGCGTTTCCACGCGGCCAATCCGGCCGACTACACAGACCAGTTGATTTAAGCACAGATTACATTTATACAGATGTTTTACTCAGCACATTTAGTGGAAATTTCAACAACAGTAGCGACCTCTTCGTTATGTTATATTATATTTCTAATTTTATATTATTAAAAAGTGCTTGTACATTTAACTATACTAATGTCAGATTTTCAAAATTATTAAATAATTTCGTTTAAATTTAAAAATTATTGTTTGCTGAATTAAAATCACGTGACACGTATAATGTGAGTTCTCAAGTTTGAAGCACAGATAAGGACATATGTACAGGATATTTGTGAAAATTTAGATGCGGTTATTTTGGTTGATGTTATCATATTTTCCTAAATCGTCAAACAAGTAGTTGTATCTAAATTTGTTGCAATTTAGATGCAACTTGTTTCACGATTTAAAAAACTAATATGATAACATCAACCAAAATAACCACATCTAAATTTTCACAAATATCCGGTTTTGGTAATACTGTACTTGGCTTATTTTTTTACATATGATATGTTTTTGATGAGATATCATTTATTTTTTAGATGATGCTAGTTATTTAATTAGAGGGACATTTATATCGAGTTGAATTATTGTAGCATTAGAGGATCTCAAGTAATCTAAGGAATACCTACTTCCCAAATTTCATCGATATCGGTTGAACGTGATGAAAAATAACAGAGTTAATGATAAACAGGCTTCCTACTTTATTCATTTTGGCCCTATTGGACTGCACTTCTTTAGAAAGGTTTAATTAATATACATCACATTTATATCCCAGATTTCTTCGAAATCAGTCAAACGATGTGACCTATAGAGATATTTCTAGAGAAGAAAATCATCGCTTCTACATCTTTTAATTTTAGCCCAATTAGGCCAAAATTTTTAGATGATTTTAAATGAACTACCCTATGCCTGCATTCTGAATTTGATCAAAATCGGTTAAGCAATGCGATATGTAAAGGCATTTATGTAAATCAGATCCCCCTTTTTTTTGATCCGATTGTGCTCAAGTTTTCAGGGGACCTAAAGTAAACTAAGAAACACCAATATTCCAAATATCATCGATATTGGTTAAACGATGCGACCTGTAGAGGTGTCTGCATAGGAGGAGAAGAAAAATGACGCATTTTTGTCGATTTTTGCAATTTTTAAACCGCTCTAATTCTATTATTAATTGGATATGAAACTTCAAATTTAGCAGTCTATGTCCTATTGAATACTTTTTTCAAATGTAATTGTCAGATTAATAATAATTAACTTAGGAACAAAATTACAGCGAATTGAAATTTGGCTGTAATGACTCCGGTAATAATAGTCAGTCAGTGACTACTGTACTTGGCTTAGAGTCATTGCCGTGCCTCTTGATATTAATAATAAATAAATTAGACAAAAGAGTTAGGAAAACAAAACAAAAAACATTTATAATCAAATTGTAATTATGTAAAAAAACATGTGAAAATAGTAAAATAAACTAGCGAGTCCAGTTTCAACTTGGCACAGCATTTAAAATCGTATGAGGTTTATATTAATTTTCATAATTTTTATGGAACACTTATTAACCTTCTGCGGAACACAGTTTGGAAACCAATCATGACGAATTTGGAAATATTAGTTCTTACTATTAAAACAATGATACTTCATTGTAATTTACTAGTTCAGAATTTGTGAAGAGAGTTATTTTTTCAGTTCTTCTTATTCGGTAAAAATAAAAATATTGTATTGAAAATTTGGTAACATTTATTTCTTCAGAAATTTAGTTTTACTTAAATTTTAATTTTCGTTTTTTATTTATTTACTAGTTTATAAACCTGTCTACGACATGGATCGATAAGCCAGATCTTTTCAAGCGACGCAATATTTATGGCAGTATCATCGTTGTATTTTTTTCTCAACAAATGACATTGTTTTTCAACCTGAATTGAGGTCCTGTCATAGACCGCTTACATCAAAGTATGACACTGTTCAGAATGGCTATCAATAACACAGGCTCAAATCACTAAATATTTTCCAAGGAATGATTCTCGGATTCGAACCCATGCTCTCTAGATAGAAAACCATAGTATTTTTAGATAATCAATCCATCTAACAACATAAAAAGTCTAATTAAAATATTTGTTGAATTTCGGCCACCATATTGGATCCACTATTTTGAATTCGAAAAACTATAATCAATTTCTGTTGTGTAACCTCAAACCAGCCGGATTGGCCGCATGGAAATGCTTCGCTCTCCACTCTGGACGATCCAGGTTCGAGTCTCGAGTCCCACCTCTTGAAAATGTTTATGATGATGTCTGGGCCCGGCCCGTCGAGCCCCTCCTCCACAATCCAACTGACCCTTCCATAGGAGTGGACAGCTGGTGGAAGGATCAGCTTGTTTTGCCTCGCCACTCAGTATTCCCAGCCTACCAAGTGGCGGGGCGAAACAAGTGAAAGTGGCATCATCTGTTGACAAAAAACACCCATATACTTGTATCTTATATATGTAGTTCATTTTCATTTCGGTTTAAATATATACCTAAAATGCAATTTATATTGAATTATTTTTTAAGAACAATTGTTGAATGTTACATTTGCCCCAGAAGAAAGTGTCTTTGGAGTAAATGTAACATATGTTATTACATTTGTCCCCCATTGCTGTAAAGTTTGTTTTAAGATTTTAATGCTTATTGCTTGATATTTATATCAGATACCATGGTCAGGAACTATATGAAAAAAGCAAAGGCCCACAATATGATGAAAATGATTCGAAAAATACACTAAATGGAGGTGAACTTAGGCTGTATAACAGCCTTTAAAGCAAAACTTTGACATTGCACCATCACTGTACTTCAACAATTATATTTTCGGAACCCCACATCATTTAAGATTGGTCCCAATAATGAGTCTTCAACATTAAATCATATCTCTACCCCTGTAGCTATAATTACAGTGTTTGTACTATTTGAACCAATTTATTTGATTACCTTTAAGTACCTGGGAGGTACTTGAATTGGTTTGTGTTATTTGCAGAATTTTTTCATTCTGTATTTTACTTGCTTATTTATAATAAACAATGAAACATATCCTTCAGTTTTATTAAAATCTTACTCGAATGAAAAATCAACCCTTCTGACCTTATTTTGTTTAAACATTCATAAATCTTTTAATTTTGATGCAATTTAGTTCAACTTTGGACCATTTTTTATATAATGAACAGATCTTTTACATTTGCATCATATTTCTATGTACTACAATATCTATGGCTCTTTCTTAGCCACATGTAAAATATTAGCAAATTTTTTAAAAAGTTCTGTTGAAAAACAGCACATTTAGTTTTTATCAAACTTCTCCATAAATCAATGGAATAATAGCACAACTTCTTTCTGTATTTTTTAAAAAATTTAATCTGCACATTTTATAATTTTAATAGATGTTAGATTGTCAACTATTAAAAAAAAACCTGTTACATTTACCCCCATCTTATCTTAGATACCTTATATAAAATTATTTAAATTATCAAATTTTTACTAAATTATTGTATTTATGAATTGAGTATACTGTAATTAAAATATGTTATATATAAGATTGTTCAAAATGTTTATGGCAGTGGCACCAGCTTTACTAGAGAGAGAGAGAGAGAAAGAGAACAAGTTTAACATACTTGAGATAATGCATCATTTAATGAAAAGATCTCAGAAATTTTCATCCACAGAAGTTTTTTATATTAATCATACTTATATTTCATTATATATTTGATTGATTGGAAAATTAACAAATTAAGTTTTTTAAATAAAATTTCAATGAATAACAAAAATAAAATTAGCATCATTAAAGTTTTATTTGAATATAAAATAATACATTCAAAGCAAATAATTTATTAAAATTACAATTTACTTTAAAAAATAAAAAATTCCATTCATTCCAATAAATTTAAAGGTAAATAAAATTATAAGTCCATATGATAAATAATTATTTTACAATTTATCAAATAAAATAAAAGCATAATTATGGCAATTAAGATCAACTCAATTAATCAACAAGGAATAAATGCATTACTATTACTTAAGAGTTACTAATTTATGATATTAAATAACAAATTTTAATAATTATATAATTTAAAAATTAAAACGTAAAACACTTTTGATTATAATAAATGGACAATATGGCAAATTTTCTTCTTTCAAAAATTTAACAACAATGTTAGAAATCTACATAATACATTTACATTATACATTTAACAAATATTGCATTTAACAAGAAAATGTTTCATTATTTTGTCCTTTTTTTTAAAAATATATAGATTTTATTTTATATTAATAAATAAGTAAATTTATGATAGAACAAATATTAGAAAAATTCTATTGCTTAAATTTTTAAATAGTTAAAAGATAAATTGGCATTTAAAACACAGAGTAATATTTGAACTTGTAATAACTGGTCCCAGATTAAAAAAATATAAAAATTTAAATATATGAATTAATTTATTTTATGAAAATTCTGTGTACATATAACATCAAGTTACATAATACAATATACTACATATTGATTAATTTCAAATTCAGGAGGTCCTCAAGTTATGAATATTCTAGTTATGAACTTTTATATACATGAACATGTTATTTTATTTTCAAATTTTATAAAATATTAAAAATTCAAGAATTTTAAACATTATAATAGCAAAATGTTCTAGCAACAAATGTTATGCAAAAACACACAGTCCATGTAATATATTATAGCAGTATTTCAAGATGGTGGAACTTACATTAAAAAAAACTTTGTTTTATAATCAAACTTTTCATTGAAATTTCTGAAGTAGAAACTCCTAATTGGTCCAATTATGGTATATATTACATAAAAAGTACATTTAATTTCACCACTGGATGCAGCAAGAATAGTTTTTGAGTTACGAACAAAACTTATGAATGAATTATGCTCATAGCCTCAAGGACAACCTGTACTGATCAATATCTTTCTCCAGAATATACTATCATTCCAATTATTAATAACTATATACAATAACAATATATATAAAATGTTTTCAATGGTATAATATTGTATTTAATAATAGTGAATACTTATATAATGAAATATAGGTCCTATTTTGAACTTTTGAAAGCAATGATTTAAAAATTTTTAATCAAAAGTTAGAATAATAATATCAGTATACTGACAAGCATAATAGGATTGCAAACATAAATGAATTTGGCTTCCATAGTATATCCTAAAGAAATGAAGATCAGTTTTTAAAAACATTAAAATACCTTTAAATATTACAAAAATCATAATTTCACAATATTTTCTAATTTTGATATTGTAATTAGTATAAAGTAAAATAACATGAAAATATAAAGTACAAATATAGAAAAACTTCTATAAAATATATTTTAAAATAATTAATTCAAAATTGGCACAAAATATTAAAAAAATTGTAATTAAATAATAATAAAAAAAAATATTGTTTGGCTTTTCTAATTTATTAACAAAGCATATAAAATAATTTCACTTTGGTAAAAGCATACAATTTTAATAAACATATCAATATTTTCAATGAACCTATACAATAATACAAAACATATAACTTTCATATTTACAATTTGTTTATTATTTCATAGATTAGAGGAAAGTTTATTTTAAAATCTTTATTTATTAAATTTTCTTATCTTGTCAAATTATTTAATTTATAGATTGATAAATAATCAAATCAAATCTAACCTGAAGTGTTCAAAATCATTTTTTTCATCTTCAGACTGCTCCTCCACTCCATTATATAACAAAACTTTTTAAAATTAATTTTAAAGAAAATCAGAATAAACCAAGAACTTAATAAACATTAAAATTTTATTTTATAAAAGGAACTTATCAGAAAAATGCATTTCTATGTATCTATCATCAATTTTTATATGAATCTTCTGCATTTTTATTGAAAATTTTCATTTTTAAAAACATTAAATACCACACCAAAACAAACACTCAATACATAATAATAGATAATAAGGAATAAAAGTCACTCACAGAAATGAATTTAAATAAAAATATCCATATTAATTTATATTGCATTATTAATAATAAAAATCATAATTTAAAAATTAAATTTTCCTTGAACAATCTATTTTCTAAAATTTTATATTTTAAGCTCATTTTTAGTGTCATTTTCAATCATTACAAACTACTAATAAAGTTAAATGATAACTTTAATAGTAGAATTGAACAAATTAATTAAATCAATTTAAACATGTAATAAAACATAAGTAAAAAATATTAAAACATTTTAATAATTAAAGTTCAACTTATCATGTTTCAAATTTATCAAATACAAATGCTAAAATGGCAGAAATATTTCATTTATTTATTTAAAATCATACTTTGGAAAAGCACTTTCAACTTTAGTAAGCCATCCTCAGTTCCATTCCAACAAGTTTAAAAACAGAACAAGTATAGAATATCAAGTGTTCCAAACTTTGGAGTATTTGAATTCAAATTCATTTTTTTATACAATTAAACTCACTATATGAACTATTTGATATACAATTTATATTATATAATTAATTACTGTTAGCTTATTTCATATAATTATTTTTCTCTGAATTAAATATAAGCAGTTTTTAAATTGGGTAACTTTTGTACTGTATAATATTTTATTTAGATTCCCCATACTTCATATTTTCCATTTTTCACACACCACATTCATGATGCTGGAATAGATTCTGGGATGTTAAAAAGGAAAAAAGAAACATTAATTACCAATGTTTTTTCTCTCTTTTTTTGAATGTACACATCTTCAGCAGTTCTTGCTTCAATCATATCATCTATCATTATCAAGTTGTCTATTCTTACAACTTTTGCTTTATTCTATTTTGCATATAGATTAGTTTAAAAAATCCTTTTGCTAATGCCATATTCATTTCTTCTTTAGATATATTTTACTTATGTTCTTTTATTAATTTGTTTTAATAAGTGACTGGTCTTCATCCTGACCAGTAGGGTCATTTTAACTGATATAATGTGTGTGTATATATATATACACACACCAGTATCTGTTATATCAGTTAAGTTTGATAATACACATTATATCAAATAATTCATATAGTAAATATAATTATAAAATAAAAATGAATCTGAATTTAAATAAGGTTTGGCAGCACACTAATATGCCAAGGCACAGTGATTGAAAACCACTGGTATAACTCATAAAATCTGTAAAAGAAATAACAGATATATTACTTCAATAAACAAGGAGTTATGCTGAAAGTAAATTTGTAATAGAAGAAAGTCCAATAATTAACAAAGCAAATGGTTAAGTGACTCTCAGAATGTATGTATGTATGTATGTATGTATGTATGTATGTATGTATGTATGTTCTGTATGTATGTATGTATGTATGTATGTATGTATGTATGTATGTATGTGTATCATAATTACCTCTGACAGAACATATCATCTCAACTAAAAATTAGACAGCAAAGAGAATGCTACAAATGAATAACAGTAGTGAGCAATTGATGGATATAAAAATATTTCAAATTTTAAACTACTTCAACTTATACCTAGAGGGTGGTTCTCAATTTATGACAATTTGATTTGAACCATATCCTGCTGTAAGTTGAGGGTCTGCATTATATATTCATTATAAAAAAATTCAAAAAAGAAAAAATTATAAAATATTCTCTATAATTTAATATGCAAAACATTATTTATAGTATTTTGTCTGTTTTGGAAAATTCCAATCATTTCTGTGAATGCATAAAAAACTATATATATGAATATAAATATAAACAAAGTAAAAAACACTGAAAATTTCAGATTAAATGGTTGTTTTATAGACTAAGATTCAAATTCAAATCTGATGAAGGATTGCACCTAAAATGCTTTTTTCAGAAGAGATCCTTCTGTAAAATAAAATTCTGATGTCTATTAAGTTCTTTGATATATTTCAGTCTAATAAGATAGTATAAATTCTTCTATGAATCAAGAAATTTGACAAGAGATGATGATTTAATAACAAAACTGGTAATTTCAAATTCAAGAAAAAAATTTTTATTTTAAATTATGCTAATCAGCTTTCTTGTTATGATGTTATCTAAATTAAATGCATTTTATGATATTAAAATCTTAAAAAATTTTTTTTTTAATTTCCATTAAATATTTTCAATCATCAGATACATCTTCAGAATAATTCCTATAAAATGGAATTTTTGGCAAACATAATATATCCATATCATTATCACATTAAAAATATCTTATTACAATCAACTTCAGTTTGTTAATATATTACTACTTCATCTTGTATTTATAAATAATCATTAAAAATAACATAGATCCATCTTGCTTATTTTACTAATGAAATGAAAAGAATGCCTTTATTTTATACAGGGTGGGCCAAGATAAACCAAACCCAACTGAGAAATCTTCTCCCATGTTGGGTTTGATTTATCTTAGTCCACTCTATATAACTTAAGTAATCCTTTTTTATATGAAACAATTTTCAGATTTTTTAGCAGCAGTTGCTATATTCTACATATTATTTCAATGAATTTTTTCAAATTTTTGCATATATATAAAGTAGTTTTGTAAAACTGTCTTACTAATTAAAAATAGTTAAATTAAATTTTTAATATTTCAAATCAGAAGCTATCATTTACATAATATTTTATTAAGATACTGATATAAATCATATGTAAATATAATGTAAGACTTAAAATATTAGAATCTAATACACTGATATTTTGAGAGATATAAACATTTTTTAATATCTGCTGAACTGAGTTTCATTACGATACTTCTATATAATTTTTATATTTGTATTTAAGTATTTCTACAACACTGATTACTTAAAATTAAAAGTGTCTTTAGATATTTTTCATAGTTACATTTAATTATATACATTAAAATGTAATTATAAAAAGTATCTAAAATAATTAATAATTATTTCTAGATAAAAATTATGCTAAAGTTCACACAATTATTAAAATAATTTGTTTTTTTAATTTTTAAATAAATTTCTTCACAGCAAATATTTAAGTATTTTAATGTTAGATCAAAAAAAAATTAGCAGTTGAATGCTATTTTTAAATAATTTAATTAGTTACAAAAAATTTAAAATAAATAATAATCATAATTACAATACAAAAATTATTTTAAATTACATCAATAATGTTTAAATCTCATCATTATTCTGTCAATTTAAAAAATAAATGTAGAATGGAGAAAATCTTCAATATGTAAATTTCCTTCATTAAATTTTAAAGCAAAATTTTTAATTCTTTTTGCTTAAATTTAATCAATCTTAGAAGGTGTTGGATGATTTGAGAGAAACTTCAATTAGTATAAAAGAGAAAAAATTATCATTAATGAGTGAAATCAATGAAACAGTAGATAAAACATTCATATTTCATTGAAATTCAAGAAATTTTAATCAAATCAATCAAGTAGCCTATTTAATTTTTAAATACTTTTTTTTGGGGTTTTTTGAAGTTATCATCAATAACCAAATTTAATTAATTAATTTAATTTTGTATACAAATTCATAAACTGAAGAAAACAGCACTCTTCGCAGTTGAGTAACAAGAAAACAACACAAGAAAAAGTCAGGTGGTGTTAGATCTGGTGATTGTGATGGCCACTTAATTGCACCAGGTCGTCCTATCCACCTTCACCCCAAAATTAAGATTTAACCATTCTTAAACGTTTAATTCATAGTGACATGGCGTACCATTCTGTTGAAAGTATTCTGTTGATTTTCAACTCTCGACCAGAATTCTGTTTGTAGCATATGTAAATAATTATCTTGATTAACAGTACCATCAGATAATATAGTCCTATTATTCCCATGGAAGAAATGGTGGCTCAAACTGTAACTCCTGATAGGTTAACATGATAATATGGTCCTATTATTCCCATGGAAGAAATGGTGGCTCAAACTGTAACTCCTGATAGGTTAACATCTTTTTTCAAAATAACATATGGATTAACATCGCTCCAGTTAAAAAAATGCATTATTTTTGCCACATCCTGTATTTTAATTATATATTAGTTTCCATGAATCATAATTGAATTATTTAAATATGCCCTCATTATTCAAATATCTGTTATATAAAGAATTTGGATTTCATATGCTAGATAATTTTTTTATTTTAATAATTTATACATTAATGCTTTTTAATCTGTAGGCTATTTGGAAAGGAATTCTTTGTTTAGAAATAGAAGAAAAAACTGATTTCTTTAAAAGTGGAGCAGGATCAATGGATGTAGCCCGGTAATTAAATAATATTTTGTCCAGTTTTTATAACTATGTATTATAATTGATGATAATCAAAATAACCAAATAATTCCTTAGAAAATAATTAAACTAAATTAATAATTATATAAATTTGAGCTAAAATGATTGACCTTAACTTCTTTCTTGTTCTAGGTTATAAAATGATTCATTTATTGATTAATAATTTAAATAGAATTTTGACTATTTATGATTATTTTCTAATAATTGAATCAGATTTATATAATAATAATTTAAAGTTTAATTCTAATTATTTCCTCAACAGTTTATTGTAGTATTTTGAATTATCATAAATTATATTTTCCTTGCTTGTTTAAAAAATATAATATATATTAAATTTACTGTTTATTATTTTTTATTAAAATATATATATATATAATATTAATTTAACCTTAGACGTTTTATACCTAATTCTGCCCCCGCTCTTTTGCAGAATCCTTACAGCATGTGGTGAAATTGTTCTTAAAATAAAGGAAAAACTATGAATTCTGTAGAATAACGAAAATTATATCTCTGAGAAACCAAGAGATTCAATTGTTCTTTAATAAATTTTTTAATATTTTCATTTTCCTCTGAGAAACTAAATTCAAGTATATCATTAATAAGAACTATATAATTAATTTTATGGCAATCCCCATTTATTTTATATTTTTTTTCAATGAAATCTAAAATATTAACAATATCATTAAAATTATCTAATTTAAAAGGAAAAGAATACTTTGATAATTTGGAAAGTGGGATTTTTTCAACAGATAAGATTAAATTTAAATTTTTATCAATTTTTACACAATATTGAATATATAGTTCAGGACAAGGCTCAATGTGTATTAAACATACCATTTGAGAACCTGGAATACAGTAAACAGTCCAAAATTTTGAAATTTTAAATGATTCAATTTGTTTTAAGATATCATTTATATTCCTAATCTTTAATCTTTCATTATATTGCCTATGAGTGTTAATACTTGCTTCAGTTGTTTTTTTTTTTTCAAATCTTGTATTTCCCTTTCATTTTTTTTTTCTTCAGGGTCTTTTCTAGAACATGGCACACTTGAAGCAATTGACCATGGATAGTTTGGAAAAACTGATGGAATTGCTGTTGATTTCAGACGTCGAACATTCAGAGATACTGATAACACATTTCCTGTCTTTTCATTATATCCATTTGCATCAGTTTCAAAATCTGAAGGTTTAAAGTGTAATTCACAAACCTAGACAACACACAAAAAATATTAATATAAACTAAACATTGATTTCTTTGAATTTGAAATAAGTTTGGATTGTACTGAAGGAATTATTTAAGCAATTACTTAGACTAAATAAAAAATAAATAAATTCTCAAATAACATCAAAATTGACTCTCAAAATGTCATTAAATATTAATATGAAATATTTGTCTTGATTAATCAAAACATATAATTTATGCCAAATTGTAATAATTTATTGTAATTATGTAATTAATATTGTTATAATTTAATATTTTTAGATTATGTTCAAGATGATTTGTATTTCAATTAATACTTTTAGATTTCATTTTATTATTTTGTTTAATCTCAGATATCATTTATTTATATTTAAAAAAATACAACATAATTATCATATATGCTACATATTCTGTGGGTAATTTGGGATTATCCCGTCGACCATCTTTAATACAACGGAATTGTCGATTCATATTTTATACATTAGTCGGTTGGCGGCGAATCTTCAATTCTCTAATTTATAGCTTATTTGGAGTGAATATTTAACACAACATAATTTCGCTGCCCACCGACTAATGTATAAAATTCAAATAAACAATTCCGTTGTTAAAGAACCACGTGATCTAAAACTATCTGAGAGGTTGACGGGATAATCCCAAAGTACCATTCTGTGATTAGATTATCCTTGATCATTGTATTTTTTATCATCATCATAGCAATAAATAACTGATGTTTCATATTATTTAAAGTTAATTTTAAATCATAAGAATAAAATTACTAAAGGCCTAACTTTGTTTTTTCTTCCCAGCCCTCATATCATGTTCTCCAAATCCGTGCAAGAATGGGGCTTCATGTTCTCCAAATCCGAGGGGAAAACCATATTGCAAGTGAGTAACATTTCTCTAGTAATAAATCATTCGTTTTTACACACAAAAGGATATTTTATAATTAACAGTTACACATAAAACTTAAGTAGACAAGATAATTAATATTGTCTGCAGTTTGTTGCTATGAGCATTACCATTCTGTTTTGCATCTGGTTCTCTAACCGATGGATTGAAGCAGTCATCATTTAATAATGTTGATGCATGTTTTTTTCATCCTGGCTGTTGGGTGAAAGAGCGTTGGACTCTATAACATTCAATACTTAGTTTTATTAACAACGAAATTTTATTATTTGTTGCATGATAAATAAGCAGGTACACAAATATATTGTAACCAGTTTTGAAATTAATTAACCCTCTTATAAATATAATTACCATAAAGTACATAAGTGCAGCAGATTGAGATTAATGTTTGCACCATCCAGGCAGTGTATCTACTGACATAAAGCTATCCATTTTTCAAGTGTAGTGTTCTTTTAAAGTCGTTTTTCCCTTATACAGCAAGCATTCCTTTAATACATGGCATAAAGAGAAACAGTCATACGAGTCATGGGAACACAGTCCAACAGGACAAAGCGGATAGAGTGCTGCTTCCATTCTTCATCCTCTTCTTTAATCTCCAGTTGTCTGAGGCGATTTTTTGGAGGAGTAGTGTCAAGGTCATCTTGAGGTGAAAGTGATTGACCAGGTGGACCATGTCATGACCGCCTGCCTCTTCATCGTGATATTCTCAGTCATGGCAACCCTATCCATGCCTCCGCCTGTACATGATAAGATTAAGACCCCTGTGAAATATCGTGGATAGCATCTTATAGTCTGAAATATCTTATAGAAATGTAAAAAAAAATTCTTTTTATTGCAGTATTCTTCAACATTACTTTTTTATTTTGATCGGATTATTTTGCATAGTCGCATAAACTGGTTCATCTTGTTCTACTCTAGATTGCTTCCCACTAAAGAAGGTCTATTTTGCATCTGGATGTTAACCAGAATTTGTTTTGATTTATCGAATGTGCTTCCTGATATAATTTTCAGAATGACTTTTGTTACACTTTGCATTCCTTTCAATACCATCCACGAGACCAGATTTACTGACTTAGCCTGAAAGAGCAATCTCGATTGGATAATGGGTGATCATGTGCATGCGAGAAGGCCCCATATCGTATGTTTAGGATACGTGAGAAAGTGATGTAATGTATGTAATTAGCGGTCTTGTCAAAGTTACGGGAAAGGTAATCAGTTCTGAAATATCTCTGAAGGAAAAGTTGTTTTGCCTTTTCATCTGCTGACCACCATTAATGGTTGGAAAAGTTTTAGAATCCGTTAACTCTCCCCCAGGCTTTTTACTTTATAATTAATTCTCAAAAACACTAAACAAATAAAGGATTGTAATACCATAATGCCCTATACATCATCATAATTTGTAGAAGACACCCAGTTAATTTTAATTTCAAATTATTTTCCTAGAATCTCTTATTGAAGAAGATTCTTTCTTGACTAGAGCTTACATAAAGAACTTATTCATTTGAAGGTTAATGAATATTAACAAAGAGGATTTTTACTTTAAAGTATGCAAATGTGAAGATCTGTATAATAGTTCCATTGATATTGTGATCGTGATATTAGGATATTTTCATCACTGCTGTGTGGTAAAACAACTTGACCTGCATACCACTCAAACCAGTTTCCATGGATCCAGTTCTCAAGAAGTCTCTCCTGGGAACGCCCTAGTTTGCACGGAACCTCATATAATCTCTGCATATACTCGTCTGTATTTTGTAGTTTTGGGTGGAGTATCAGATGAACAACCGAACTAAAAATGGATTCTTAATATAACAAGTTTTATTATACCGGGATGTGAGAATAGATTAAAAATTAATTTTTTATTTGTATTATGTTAAATATAACTGTACACAAACATGATTTATGATAATTGATATGTTGGTAGCATAACAATATATTTATTTTTTTATTTTATAAGCATGTATTTTCATTAAGGAAATAATGATAATAAGTGCCATGTGATACATGTAGTTTTACATGTTGATACATGTACATGTGATACATGTAGTGTACATATAGTTTTTGTAAAGATTTTATCAGTTTAAAACTGGTCAATAATACATAAGTTTATTTTGATTCTATGTCCGTTAAACATTCTGGCAGTCTATAATTGTGTCGAGTCAATGCATTCAATCTAAATTGTTTTTATTTTTAGTTTACCCGACTAAATAACCAGATGGTAAGATAGCATGTTGCAAGTTCCTACTGTGATGTCTTGAATTATAATCATTTATAAATATATTTTATATTGCTCTGCCAATTATAATTTGCAATAAATCTACAGGTTGCCTTTTCATGATTTATAAATTCGTTTTTTAATATTTTAACTAGGAAGTTTAGTATAAAATATAAATGTAGTGTCCATTATATCTGGATAATCAAAATTTAAGCCCACATAATAATTTAGTTTATATCTGTTGAAAATAATGTTTAAAAGTAATAAAAATTTATCTAATTTTAATAGTAAATATTCTTCTTGAATTAACTTTAAAAGAAGGAAAATTCAGGAAGAGAACTGAATTCATTTAAAATTCACTCTATAAATTGAATTTTAAATGAAAGAATCTAATTATATTTATAAAAGGAAATGGTATAACTAAAATATCATACATTCTTGCTTTAAACGTCAATATAAAGTTAAAACAGCACTTTAAGCAAGTTATTCTTAGATTTATTAATCAAGAAAAATGTTTTCGGACCTGATTAGGGTCCATCTTCAGTTCTACAGTACTCAAGAAGGCATTCTATCAGGAAATGGTATAGTTTAATAAGTAAATTTACTAATATAATTAAAATAATAATAAATAATAAATAATTTGAATTGATTTAAAATCACAATTTGTTACAGCAAATCGTTATTATTTCTTTTTATTAAAAAAATCCATGTAAATGACCAGTAGATGTAATTTATATTTATAAAATGTAAAAGAATTAATTCTGTTCTTCCGGATTTATAACAATTCTATTCTTGTATCACTGACAAACGGTCGAAAGGAAGTAATTTATATTTAATTGATTTACAATTGATTAGTAATTTGGTCAAAGTTCATACAGCACTAACAGCAAGTATTAAAGGAACTTTAATATGGTATTATCTTTTTATAAATTCTTACTATCTTAACTGCAATAATTAAGTAAAATATGAGAAAATCTGAACATAAACAACCTCAGGCTATTTAAAGGGGCTCAACACTTTTGTTTTATGCAGTTAATATAATGTTGCTAAGTCTAACATTATTGAAATGATTTTACACCCTCAGGCTATTTAAAGGGGCGCAGCACTTTTGTTTTATGCAGTTAATATAATGTTGCTAAGTCTAACATTATTGAAATGATTTTCAATAAACAGGATAAATATTTCCTTATAGCATGAGTGGAGGTTTATAGTTTAAATTAATTTAAGATTTATTTGATAACACTATTGCTTTTTTTTTTTGTTATATATTTGATAAATAAACAAGTTATTTTTATTAACTTTATGGTGTTTTATTATTCCAAAAAAAGTTTGTTAACACTAACAAAGGGACCTGGGTCAACTGTGATTCCTTAATCTGGACGAAATTTTGCAGGATGATGACAGTCTATATGTTCATTCATCTGACAAAATTTAAGTGTGGACACACAATCAATTTTTTTAAATAAATTTTTAATTTTCCTGATTTTGACATTTTCTTTAATTACCATAATTCTGGCAAAAATTTTGAATGGCATTTTTGGCATTATAGCTGATTACTATGTGAAAAATGTGGATTCAAGTTCCAATGAATTTTTTTTAGTATCAATAAAAGTAATTTTTGTTTAATTTATTCATTTTTTAATTACATTTTAGGTTCATCTTTTTTCTGTAACAACTATATTGTTTGAGAATTGTATAGATTTATTTTTTTATTCTGAACTTATATTTATATTTTGATTATTAATCTCAAATAAGTTTGTTTTCTTGATATATATGTTACCATAAACACCCAAAATCCGCCATAACACGAAATCACCAGTAAATACGCGAAGTCTCCATGTGCATCAGTAACTTCGGGTTTTTGCTAGTAACATCTAGATATCACTAACGCATTTAGTAAAATGCCAACTTAAAAGCTAATATCGAGTATTTACTGAATTATTTAGTCAAAACCCGTTCTTGCTAGACGCCTACTAGTAAATATCTGAACTGTTGTGCTCTGTATGAATGCGGGTGCTTATTGGCCACATACAGTGCATCTGCCATATGATGCACTGTATGTTATCGAGGTTATAGTTTAATGATTAAATTCAATTATTATTCGCATGGTTGTGTTGCGTAAAAGAAGTAAATATCACAATTAATTACAATATAACTTTGTATGTAAAAAATGCTACACACTACATCACAAAAGTCATTAATTTGGAAATTATAAGATGAAAAAAATACTACTTGTTATTACATGGCCTACCATTGTGGCATTTGGAATTACATAAAATCTTATTTTTTTCACATTTACATAAATTAGTTATACATTTCTTCATACATTTGCACATTGTAAAACCTTGGATGGAACCCGTTACTGAAAAAGAAGCTGCTTGACGCAAAGAAATTTGTTTATCTTTTTTCACTTCAGTGGTATCAATGAATTTTTGTTTGCAAATATCAAATTCTGATCTGGTATACAGGTGATTTATGACACGAATATGACTAATTGGTACATATTATCATCGGTAATATGACTAATTGGTACATATTATCATCGGTTTTCAATTAAATTACAGCAATAATATTTCGGAAAGCGTCTTTAGTACCTAATTGGTACATATTATCATCGGTTTTCAATTAAATTGCAGCAATAATATTTCGGAAAGATCCCTTTGGTTTGTCTACCTCCGGAATAGGTACAGTTACATTATCTCCGACATTGCCTGAAGAGTGTTTTTTCTGATATAGATCTCATCTTTTTGGCTTGATTAATTAGACCATGAGCTGCTTCATCTCTAGCTGATCTGATGTTATTTTTAGTTGTGCAATTTATACAACAGTCGCCATCATTTGTAGACAAAAAGGTACTGCATATAGAGCAGCATATAGAGCATTCTTTAGGCTGGCAAGATGTTTCTGATTCCATATGTGAAACATCACTTTGATTTCCTCCTGTACTGCCTTGTACTTCAGCTATAACTTTTTCCAAATCTTCTTCCCTTTCCAGCGTTGCAATTATTTCAGAAGGTAAAGAAGACGTAGATAAACCAACTCTAGGCTCTATTCCGAACATGGCTTTATACGGGCTTTGTTTTATGCCTGAATGTAGTGCACGGTTCTTCATAAATTGAACAAACAGAAGACCTTGTGCCCATTGCAGCACACTATTATTGTCAGTTATCCAGGCAGCAATCATGTTCTTCACGCCTTGATTAGCCCTTTCAACAGAGCCTTGACTTTCACTGTGATGGGGCTTACCATGAACGACTTTAAGTTCTGGCCATAGTGATTTAAATTCTTCAATAATAGAATTGGCGAATTCTCTGCCATTATCACTATGCAGTATGCATGGGGCACCAAACGTAAAAAATATTTCACTCGGGTTGTAAGCTATCTCAGCTGCTCGTTTCGATGTCAAGTTTCGAAATAAAACAAATTTTGTCAAATGGCTTGATACCATTATAAATTTAAACTGTCTGTCGACTTGGCTTTGCATATCAATAAGGTCAACTTGACAACGACTATTCAATTCGTTATATAAAATTGGTTTCGTAACATATCCTTTCTTCTTTTTTGACCTTTACTGTTGCATACTTCGCATATAGAAAGTAATAAATATATAAAATTGGTTTTGTAACAAATCCTTTCTTCTTTTTTGACCTTTACTGTTGCATACTTCGCATATAGAAAGTAATAAATTAATCATTTTTGTTGTAATATTGGCATATTTTTTACCAGTTCCCGATCGCGGTCGATTGCGACCACCATGTCCAATTGATATGTGAGCTTCTTCTATTACATCAAATATTTCTTCAACAGGTAAGTAATACAATATTTGGTTATTATTTGATTTTGCGATTATTCGGTGAGTACCTCTTATTTCTAATATATCGAAACGATTCATACGCCTATACTGCAACGAAGTTTTCTTTGGGGCTAATTTTGCTTCTTTAATTTCGTTTAACAATTCTCCATACTGTTTCCTGATTAAGATAGTGTACTTCGAAAGTTTCGCATCTTCACTACTTAATAAATCGTTTATAAATTTCTCCTTCCATACACCAAGCGAAACATTTTAAAACAACGTTTACGAACAGTCGAGAACTCTCCGTCACTGTATAGCATCAGGTTGCCAGATTTTTCAAGCAGGAAGTCGCCAAAGTTTTCGATTTAAATCGTCCACTATGTATATTTTACAGATTGTTTATAGAAGTGTAACATTTTTAATCGCCAAATAAAAAATTGCAAATCGCCCACTAATACACTTTATATGGGAAGATAAAATTTTTTTGTCGCCAATATTTTTCTGAAAGTCCCCAAATGGGGAATCTGGTAACCCTGTATAGCATATCTAACGTCACGTACACTACATTGCGCAACGTCGCATGATCATACTGGCCAATAAGCGCGCGGCATTCATACAGAGCAGAACAGTTCGGATATTTACTAGTAGGCGTCTAGCGAGAACGGGTTTTGACTAAATAATTCAGTAAATACTCGATATTAGCTTTTAAGTCGGAATTCTACTATACATGTTAGTGATATCTAGATGTTACTAGCAAAAACCTGAAGTTACTAATGCACATGGAGACTTCGCGTATTTACTGGTGATTTCGTGTTATGGCGGATTTTAGGTGTTTACAGTAACATATATATCAGATTGATGCATAATTCTGTAGCATTCTGATTTGGCCTAGCAATACTACATTGCTGTTCGTTTGTTTACTGTTTTTACATTGTCACTGTTTACTTTGGAGTGTTGTCTTGTGGAATACGAAACATGTTAGCGATATCTAGATGTTACTAGCAAAAACCTGAAGTTACTAATGCACATGGAGACTTCGCGTATTTACTGGTGATTTCACGTTATGGCAGATTTCGGGTGTTTACGGTAACATATATATCAGATTGATGCATAATTCTGTAGTGTTCTGATTTGGCCTAGCAATACTGCATTGCTGTTCGTTTGTTTACCGTTTTTACATTGTCACTGTTTACTTTGGAGTGTTGTCTTGTGAATACGAGCTGTGCGAGATTGTTACAAATGATTGTTATTTCTTCGCTATTGAAGATGGAGTGTCAGGTCGAGAAACATGAACATTTCTGACATATTCTGCTGTACAAGTTTAACTGAGGTTCAAGTGTAATAAATGCGACTAGGAACATCTGTGAAGTATACGGAACTTGGATTGATGACTTCCTAAACTCAAAACCAACAGATTTCTACAGACGGGGATTCCAAATCTACCCCAAAGTTGGCAGGAAGTTATTGACAATGACGGAGATTACATTGTTGAATAGTTGCTTGCCTTGATTTTGTCAAAATTTTAACTGAATTTCAACCGAATTTCATAAATAAAACACTAAACAAACTTAACAAACCTATATTTAAAATGCTACGGAATTATATATCAACCTAATATATTATCTGACTGATCCAGTCTAAAATCTACCCAGTTTTGCCATAGAGGAATTGTAGCTACAGAGTTAGTACAGTGGGGAGTATAGTTTGTTGGCCTGTCTGATATATATGTTTATCTAAATTTCAATTATGTTGTATAAGCTATCCTGAAAGAAAATCTACCTGGTATCTCATCAATCCAACTAGTACAATGTTAGAACATTAGCTTAAAAATCCCTGGTTCAATTCAAATAAAATATTAAAATTTCTAGTAGGTTATTAGTCAATAGGTATTGAGCCATAGTGGCAAAAATTAATATAAACATTAACTTTAGTTATTTCTAAATAAAATTGTAATGCTAAGGTTATTTGGCTGATGTTTGGTTATTGTTTGTATTTACAGATAAAAAATAATAATAATAATTAAATGCATCATTATTTTATACTTTAAAGAAATTATTTCATTTTGTACACAATACAATATTTATGAATTATTATAAATACTGTACTTTTACAATTACTTTTTGTCATTTCAAAAATTTTTTCGATAAGTAATTCATATTAGCTTTTTTATTCAGTAATGTTGAAATTATAATGTACTGTATTATGATTTCTCAACATACCGGTATATAATATTTATTTAAAAAAGAATTTATAAGTGAAAAGTAATCATAATATATTCATAAATATAGTCCAGTATATATAATAAATGAATCATTATTTCATATTTTTAAAGAAATTAATTATCATTATTTTTTTTTTTGTGTATAAATACAAGTTCAGAATATGAAAATAATTCTATGCAATTCTCAAGTAAAATAACCATCTAAGAAAAAAGACAAATCTAAAAGAAAAAAGAATATATAAAAATAATGAATCATTTTGAATAAAAATCATATTTACTGATATTAAAAAAATTTATTGAGACTTAAACCTGCATTTTTTACATAGTAATCAGTAAAATAACCATCTAAGAAAAAAGACAAATCTAAAAAAAAAAGAATATATAAAAATAATGAATCATTTTGAATAAAAATCATTTTTACTGATATTAAAAAAATTTATTGAGACTTAAACCTGCATTTTTTACATAGTAATCAGTTACACTACCAATGTTGTTATTCCAATGTTGAAATTTTAGCAGAAATATGGCAATTAAAGAAAATGTCAAAATTTTGGTTAAATGTCTACACCTAAATTTTTGTCAGATGAAACAACATATGGACCATCACCATCTTACAAAATTTCATCCAAATTAGTGAGTCACTGTTGGCTGGATCCCTTGTGTTTTTATGAATTTAATAAATTATAAGGTTGTTTGGAAATTAATTTTTTTTTCATAAAAATGAACAGCAATTTTTTTATAGTATATAAATATTTTATTTAATTATATATTGATCATTTTTTTATAGTATATAAATATTTTATTTAATTATATATTGACCATTTGTATCCAATACATTTTGCCATCTTCCTGGTAGTAGCATGATTACAGGCTTGTAGAATTTCTGATCTTTGCTTGCAAAAACTGAACAAAGTGATTTTTTACATGTTCGTTTGAACTAAATGTTTTGCCATCTAAAGAATTCTTTAAAGACCAGAACAAATAATAATCAGAATGTGCCAATCTGGCAAACATGGTGAGTATGGTAGTACAGTTGAAGCTGTAACAGTTTCTGGCAAGTAATCAAACTTGTAAGAAGTCTGGCATTATCATGATGAAACACTATATCTTTTCTTTTAATCAATTCTGGCCTCTTCTGTTTGATGGAATCACTCAAATTTGTCCAATTTGTGGCAGCACACTTCTGAATTGATTGTGGAATTTCTGGTAGAAATTAAAAAATAATAATAATAATAATAATTCCCTTGAAATCCCACCAAACAGAGAGCATCACTTTTTTTCATGAATATCTGCTTTCGAAGTGCTTTTAGCTGGCTCATCTCTTCTGTTCCATGATCGCTTGTGTTCAACACTATTGTAAACAACCCATTTTTCATCACCAGTTATGATTCACTTCAGAAATGGATCATTTTCTTGATGTTTGAGTAGCAAATCACAGATGTCAATACAACAGAGCAAATCTCTTTCTTTGAGAATATGTGGAACATATCAAGCTTTGAAATGAAACCAAGTCATTTCATATGATTATGAACAGTCAAATTTGACAAATTCAATCTCGCAGCAATTTCTCGTGTTTGTTATTCGGTGAATTGCTTCAACCAGTGAATTGCTTATTTTGTCTTCATCAGCTTCAACTGGTCTTCCAGAAAGTGGTACAACTTAATATCAAAATTATCAGAACAAGATTTTACAAACTAGTTTTGGCACTAGTGCTCTGTTAACACATCATCTCCATACACTTTACATAACTTTTTTATTTCTTGAACAGCGTTCTTACTTTTTCAGTAATAAAAAATCAAATATGCTGAAAATACTAATTTTTGTTTTCCATTTTTAATATGACAAAAAAAAACTGTACAGAATCAAAAAAAAATTTTTTATAAATATATCTTGAAATGTCAGTTGTCAAAATTTATGACGACAATATGGCTTAGAATGAAATTGGTGGGTAAAAATACAACTAACGCCACTCATAAGAAAACAAACAAAATTACTTTCCAAACAGCCTAATAGTTCTTATTTAACTTTTGTTTTTGGTAATTTATTCAGTATAAGTACACTAACATTTTTGATATTTTCATTTTAACATTTTATCATCACTTTGTTAACAGCCCTAAGTTCTGGCTGTATTCATAAGAAAACAAACAAAATTACTTTCCAAACAGCCTAATAGTTCTTATTTAACTTTTATTTGTTTTTGGTAATTTATTCAGTATAAGTACACTAACATTTTCGATATTTTCATTTTAACATTTTATCATCACTTTGTTAACAGCCCTAAGTTCTGGCTGTATTTGTGTTGCTTATTAGTTTAATGTTAGATTTTCATTTTCAAGAAATTAATTTTTCCAGAAGTTTAGAAAACCTGGCCAGGCCAGACTCTGGAAAATTTACCGAGTCATTTGACTATTGGAATTGATGATTAGTGATAGTTTTGAAAACTCATAACTTTGTATTAACAAGGAAAGGAAGAGAACCGTCTCTTACTGATTTGGATCAAATTTGGGATTATGCAGCAGTCCATGAGGGATATTAATATGCAAAATATTAGATCCCCATTTTCAACAGTTAGGTCCTATATAAGCTGGCACTAGAAAAGAAAGTGGCTTAAATCATTACTTGGATATCTTTGCTTTTTTCTACTACATCATGACCATTGTTCTCATCACTTAAATTGTAATTGTTGCATTTTAAATAATTTATGTATCATGTGATTATTGTTAGGCTGGCAAAAGCACTGTTGAGAGGTCATGAATCAGAAGAAGAAGAAAAGCAAAAGTTTGACATTGTTGGAATAAACTGAAGCACAAAAGTAGGAATTAAATACTAATTTATTTAAAGAACATTTTCAGCTAGTCAATACCATCATCAGTCAAATGTATAAAGTGTTCTATTAACTGATGATGGCTATCGAGTAGCCAAAAACGTTCTCTAAATAAATTAGTATTTAATTCCTACTTTCATGCTTCAGTTTATTCCAATAATATTAATAGTATGATGAATCAGTATAAGTTTGACATTGTTCTTGTTTTAATCACATGCTGTAAGAAATATGGGGATGTCCCAAAAAAAATTGTGTTAAATAATTTGTCAGTGATAAGAGATAATTGCAATAACTCTGTATTTAACATTAAACCACTTCGTTCATCAATGTTGGCTGTACATATCTTCAACAATGGGCTTCTTCACTTTCATCATGATAGTGCATTTGGCAGAAAAAGATTTCAAACCTATCATCTTTAAGCAAGTGGGCCAAGAACATCAGATAAACATAAAGTTTGAATATCATAAGACAAAATTCTTCGAGACATACCATTTTTCTTATAACATGTAAGAAATATGGAATGCCTAAAAGAATTTTGTACAAGACGAGAACAATGTCAAACTTTCTCTTTCTTCTTCTGATTCATGACTTCTTGACAATGCTTCCTGTCAGTCTAACAATAATTGCAGAATACATAAATTGTGATTGTCATGTTTTAAATAATATAAGTGATAAGAACAATGATCATGATGGAGTAGAAGAAAGCAAAGATGCAAATTAATGATTAAAGCGATCTTTTTTTCTAATCGTCAGATTTTATAAAACCTAAAATATATCATTAATTATTGAAAATGAGATCTAATATTATGCATATTAATATCACTCGTGGACTTCTGCATAATTTTCACATTTGATTCAAATCAACATCAGATAGTTCCCTTCCTTCCCTTGTAAGTTACTTGACTTTATACAGTAATACCTCGCATAGTCCGGATTATAATTGTTAATAAAAAAATTTTAATTTACTTTACTTTTTTTAGAATAAATACGAAATGTAAGCGTGCTTGCTACTTAATACCTATATATGACAAGTTGAGGCAAGCAGGTGGCTACTCCATGTAGCCAAATTTATCTTAACAATGTTTCTTATAGTGCCTGCTTCTCAAGTGCATATGTGAATTACTCAATCATTTGCAATAATTTTTAAATTATAATTCCACATTTGATTGTTTTGTGACCAAAATGTTTTATTAACAATCATAAGTGCTAAAAAAAATGTGAGACTGGTTTAATGCCAAAGTATAAATGAAGTGGCTTACGTTAGAACAAAAGCTGGAGGCAAGCTTTTGTTCTAAGCTTCATGAAGATGGTGCTAGTTTCGCCAAAATTGGGCAGGAGAAAGCAATGGACGAATCTTCTATTCAAAAAATAGTTAAAAGAAAAGATGAATATAAATCACAAGAAATGGCTACACATCATTCTTAGCAAAATCATCTATTGGAATAAGAAGCTCTCATATCTCATCACATGGAACGTTTGTTATCCATATGGATAGAAGATTTATATTAAAAAAGAATTCCCCTCAGTCAAATGGCAATTTGAAATAAAGAATTTATCTTTTTCAATGACTTGAAAGAAAATGAAGTAACAGAAGAAAACAGAACAACTGAAGGGGAAACTAATGATGATAAAGCTTTTTCAGCAAGCAAAGGCTGGTTTTTCCGCATTCATCTGCCGGGCGAGTCCTCTTTATCTATTTGTCTTTATGGGCTCGGACCCACTTTCTGCCCCCTTCTATTGTCTATCATAAATATTTTATAAAGATTTTAATGTTTAATGCATAAAGAAATAATTATTAATATAAGAATTTGCAATTTAAAAAACATATGAGCAAATCGAAAATTTTTTGGAATCAATTATAATTTTTCCCATAGATTACATACCTCAAACAGTCCAGTAAAAAAAAGAGGAACCAATTAACCAACTATGTGAGGTATTGCTGTATTATCTAAAATCTTCTTTTTCCTTTAGTAGCAACACAGTGCATCATTCTGTTATAACTCAGAGTATGATGCAAGTTTGATTAATATAAATTACACTGCCAAATCACACAAGGGATATATTTGATGTAGCCATTTTTAGAGCCCATTACAGGCTGGTTAACATCTATAATAAAGTTAATAGGCCAGGCCCAAATCCAATATCTAGAGATGAGGGATCCAGTTCTCGAGAGTGGTAAATGATTACTTTACCACTTGGATATTTGGCCAACAGTATGAAAGAGATATACTATATAAATACCGTGGGTGCCACTTGCATATTTTCTATTTGCTGAAAACAGTAGTGCCAATCCCTATCTTCCATATTTCAATGGTTTCTTATATTAATTATTATTCTGATTTGCATTATTTATCATATTTTTCAAAAATGCATTCACAATGCAAAGCAGTGTATGGATCTATATCATAAATTCCCATAATAGCAAATTTAATATTTACAAATTTGATTTAATCTAAGTAAAATTATTTGTATAAAGATAAACTATTAAAACTGCTTTACTTTCTAGTCACTACGTTCAAAATAATAGCACACTAAGCAGTGAAAAACATTAAAGTTTAATGAATAACAAAAACGTTTTCAGTATCAGCAATACTATCATCAATGGAATACACAAAATAGAACCTTCTATTTTGTGTATTCCATTCAATGCAACTGATGATAGTATTGCTGATACTGAAAACGTTTTTGTTATTCATTAAACTTTAATGTTTTTCACTGCTTAGTGTGCTATTATTTTGAACGTAGTGACTAAAATTATTTGTACTATTTTTCAAATAATATATATATTTTTTAATGTTACAAACATTTTCGGCTATTAGGCCATCTTCAGGATAACCTGAAGATGGCCTAATAGCCAAAAACATTTGTAACATTAAAATAAAGTGAAATTTAGCTGCTAATAGTGCTGATTAGTTTTGAAATATGATGATGCTACAGAGTGTCAAAGTTGGGAAATAGGCACACAAAACCTATAAAAAATAACTAATAACCTATAAAAAATAACTTAACTAATAAAACCTATAAAAAATAAAACTAAGAAATGTTCTTTCTTGTTTCTTAGTTTTAAGTTATTTTTTATAGGTTTTATTTGTTATTTGCAGCATTGCCTTATTGAACTTTATTATTTATTTTTATAGAGTTAAGTACTGTTCTGGTATTTTGAAATTTGGTCACTCCAGGAGCTGCAACAGAAATGGAAATGGTGAGGTTACAACAGCAGTTCAAAATGAGCACCACACACCTTGTTAGCATAGCAATGCCGTTGCATAATTTAGTACACTTGCTTGAAAATTCCCAGTGTAGTCTGGATTGCATTTCCCAACAAGGCATGTTTCATTAAAGATGTCTGTTTAACAGCTGAAACAGTCATGTGGATGGAGGAAAGTCCACACCCAACATACACTCATGGACACCAGGTTCAGTTTTCCTTTCATCAAAATTTGGGCTGGCATTCTCAGCGATAATCCTGATAAACTGTGTTGTCTCCTCCTCTTGCCAGACAAACATACCAGGTGTTTCTGGAGGAAACATTGCCTAGTCTTTCTGAAAACATGCTCCTTGGAGTGTAGGTATATGTGGCAACAGCACAATGGTGTACCTGCACATTTTACTGTTCTTGGTTGCGAATATTTGGATACAATCTTTTCAAATAATGGATTGATAGAGAGAGGCCAGTCCCATTAGCACTGCAGCACTGACTTGAAGACACTTGATTTTTTCTAGACACTTTTTGTTAAGGGAACCTGTACATAGCTAAACATCTGGATGGAAGGTAGAGTGAAGGAAAGAGATTTTCGAAGTCTAGTGTTAATAATAATTTGTTTTATTGTGGATATAGGTCCTTGATTCTATTTAAGCCAATTCACAATTTCCAATCACTTATGATTTGATCTCATTCCATTCCTGGACTGGTCAAATATTTCTGCATTGTTTATAATGAACTTATGGGCAAATATGGTGGGTATGGTAGCATATCCCATCCAAGCTGAAACAGCTTCTGGTGAATCATCAAACTTGTATGAAGTTTGGCATGTTTGATTCGTTCCTGGAAACTGACATAGCACTGAGAACAGTAGTGATTAAAAAATCTGTAATTTAAGAAACAGATGTGGAATGATAGTATTCCAATGAAATTGATCATATAAATCACTTCTATATTTTGATACATTTTCAATAAAATATTTATTTTGGCAAATGGCATTAATATATTAGTAACTAAAAATCAACGTTCACGTAATTTATTGATTTCAAACTTTTATTGAATTTTAAGTGCTAAAGTCGGGGTAGGCTATACACATTTTGTGCATTTTTACCGATTTTCAAACTGTAAAGTCGGGAGTCAGCTTATATTTGAGTATATATGGTAGATGGTTAGGAGCTGGAGCCAGCAGAAATTTTAATTTCTCTGGCTCTGGCTCTGGCTCCAGCTCCACTGAATAAGATCATCTTAGCTCTGGCTCCTCCAAAACTTCCTGGCTCCAGGTTCCAACTCCAGTTCCAGCTCTCCAGCCCTGGATGTAACAACTACGATTTTATGGGAACCAAATTTTTTCACATAGAAATAATGCTATTTAACCCTCTATAAGACAACCACCTCCCTAATGCGACCACAACTATCATTTTAAAAGAACAAGCATAAAGTGAAACAATCTATCACCATAATTTTTTAACATCACTATTAATTATCTTTATTGCTTACATATCAGTACCATTTTCTGTTAAACTTAAATTTCATTTAAGCCAACCATGGGAATTTTTCCCCATCATTCATACCACAAGAATGATGTTGAGTGCTGGAATGACAAAATCATGGCTATGATATTGCATTTCTACTTTAATGCAATATCTTTTTACACACACATTCCTTAGATTTGTATCTATGATATGATAAGGATAATTAAATTTTGTACTAAAAATGTTAAAAATCATAACTTGAAATCCTATGGTGAAGTGATATAGGGAAAACAGAGAAAGTGAAAACGACCAGCCACCAGATCTGGATGTTTGTGTTCTACACAAGCGTATTAATCAAATATCTCATACAGGTGCGATGCTATCGCACTTTGCTTGTTGAAATATAGCTAAATAAAGTTAATTCCTTGAATTTAGAATAGCAAATAAAAATGGTTGAAGACAGTAAGAAAGGTCTTTCTCAACAAGCATAAGCAGAAAAATTTAACATGGGGAAAATTCAGATCCACAAAATATTCTCAAAAAAATTCTGGCTAAATGGAGGAACAACAAAAATTGCAAGTTTAAGCAAATGACAACTCTGCAAGAAACATGTTGAAGAATTAAAAAACTGGCATCAGCAATAGAAAATAATGAAAAATTGTTGTCAATTAAATGATATCAAACATTGCTTTGCCATAGAAATTATAAAAAAATAAAACTGGGATGCGACAAAGCACTATTGATGATTTTTTCCATACTAATTTTAGGGTTGTTTGGAAAGTAATTTCATTTTTTTCATGAAAATGAATGACAATTTTTTTAAAGTATATAAATATTTTATTTAATTATATATTGACTTTTTTTATAGTATATAAATATTTTATTTAATTATATATTGACCATTTGTCCAACACATGTGCCTTTGTAGTGGTAGCATGATTCCATGCTTGTAGAATTTCTGATCTTTGTTGCAAAAACCTGAGCCAAGAGATTTTTGACATCCTCATTTAAACTAAATATTTTGCCATCTAAAGAGTTCTGTAAAGATTGGAATAAGTAATAATCAGAGGGTGTCAGATCTGGCGAACATGATGGATATGGTAGCACATCCCATCCAAACTATAACAAGCTTTTGGCAAGTCATCAAACTTGTATGAAGTTTGGCATTGTTATGGTGAAACACTATGCTACTTCCAAATTAATTGAGAAAATATCTGGTAGAAGCTCAAAATAAAAAAAAAACAATTCCCTTGAAATCTCACCAAACAAACAGCATCACTTTTTTGACGAATATCGGGTTTAGGAGTGCTTTGAGCCAGCTCATCTCTTCTGCTCCATGATCGCTTGCATTCAACATTGTTGTAAACAATCCATTTCTCATCACCAGTTATGATTTGCTTCAGAAAGGGATCATTTTCTTCACGCTTGAGCAGCAAATCACAGATGTCAATGTGATGGAGCAAATTCTTTCTTTGAGAGCATGTGGAACCCAAATATCGAGCTTTGAAATGAAACCAAGTTGTTTCAAATGGTCGTGAATGGTCAAATTCAAAAAATTCAATCTTATAGCAATTTCTCATGTTGTTATTCAGCGGTTTGCTTCAACCAATAGCTTTATTTTGTCATTATCAGCTTCAGCTGACTTTCCAGAATGTGATGCATCTTTAATATCAAAATTGTCAGAACACATCACATAACTTTTTTCTAGCTTGAGCAGCATTCTTATCTTTTCAGTAATAAAAAAGCAAAACATGCCGAAAATCTCCATTTTATTTTCCATTTTGATATGACACCCAAAAAAAAACAAAAATAATAATTGCACTGAATCAAAAAAAATTTTTTTATAAATAAACCTTGAAATGTATGCTGTCAAAATATATAATGACAATAAGGTTTAGATGTGGAACCCAAATATTGAGCTATGAAACAAAACCAAATTGTTTCAAATGGTCGTGAACAATCAAATTAAAAAAATTCAATCTTGTAGCAATTTCTCTTATTGTTATTCAGCAGTTTGCTTCAACCAATACCTTTATTTTGTCGTCATCAGCTTCAACTAACTTTCCAGAATGTGGTGCATCTTTAATATAAAATTGTCAGAATGAAATTTTGCAAACCAGTTTTGGCACTGGCGGAAGTTAACACATTTTCTTCATACACTTCACGTAACTTTTTTCTTGCTTGAACAGCAATCTTACCTTTTCAATAATAAAAAAGCAAAACATGCTGAAAATCTCCATTTTGATATGACACCCCAAAAAAAAAAAACAAATGCACAGAATCAAAAAATTTTTTTTTATAAATAAACCTTGAAATGTGAGCTGTCAAAATATATAATGACAATAGGGTTTAGAATGAAGTTGGCTGGTTAAAAATACAACTAACAACACTCATGGAAAAAAATGAAATTATTTTCTGAACAACCCAATAAAAAAATGCTATAGAAGAAGAAAAAAATTTATACCAGTTCATAATTCTTATTCACTGTAAGACAATAAAACAGTAAGTGTATACATCAAATATTTATATTGAAAAACTTCTTACTTTAGATATTAAATAAAAGCAAACCATAAGCCAAATAAGTAAGATAAATCGTTTATTCAAAAATGTTTTCAGCTATCCACGCAGCCTGAGGCAGGCTACGTGGATAGCCAAAAACGTTTTTGAATAAACGATTTATCTTACTTATTAATGAAATTAACTGGTTAAAAATACAACTAACGCCAATGGTGTGAAAAAAATTAAATTACTTTCCGAACAACCCAATAAAACTGTTTTTTTTTTTTTTTTTTTTTTTTTACAACACTCGTAAAAAAACAAAATTACTTTCCAAATAATCCAATAAATATGTTTGTTTTTGAACAAGTGATAAATTGTCTTATAAATTATAACAAAAACATATATTTTGTTCTTATTAAAGTGTAATCATTTTGTTTCATTTAAACATGCTGTATTATAATTAACCTGTATAAGCGGATCACCTGTATAAATGACTAGTTTTGATTGGAATGGGAGGTGATCATCTTATACAAGTTCTACTGTACATATTTAAACCTCAGTTACATAAGAATCAGGGAACTAATCTACAAAGTAAATGAATAAATTTAAAGACAGATCTATGTTTAGAAGAACTCTCTTTAATGTCATTTGCCTATTTTTATATATTACAATTTTAAATAAAAGTGTTTTTCACATTATTGCAATTAAAATTTTCATGTATTTCATAATTTAAGTCTTGTAGAACACATTTTTATTTAATAATAGACAAAAGGCATTAAGGAAATTTTTATCATGTGGTCTTGTCCCTTAAATTTATTTGTTAATTTTATAAATGTTTCCTAATTCTTTTGTAAAGGAATTTATTGTGTTATTAGAAGCTGAAAAAGGTGTCAAATGTATTCAGAATTTTTCTACTAATAGTATTTTACTGTTTAAAGAGCTTAATTATAATATATATAATAGCACTATCTAACCTTTTTATCAAGATCTTTTTTTTAATCATCATCTATAGATTCCATGTTTTTTGAAAATTTTTTATTTACCAAATAATCTATTTTTGTTAACTAAAAATTTTTCTAATTAAATGGGATATTTTGTAAGGTTTGTTAAATAATTACCTAATGCAGTTCTTTATGAAAAAATAACTAAATTTTTTAGCCATTTTTCAATGGAAATTATAGTTCTTTAGAAAAATTGATATAAAGTTTTATGATGTCATATCAAGTTTTGTAAATTCATCAGTTTAATAATTCAATTTGTAAAGATCTTGGAATTAACAATACAAATTTATCATTGTTTTTCTTAAATTGTTTTTAGTTCGTTTTTCTTTTCAGAAATTATATATTTGTGGAATTATGTCTGTCGGAAAATCTACTGATTAGTTTTTCAGTAAGCACATATCTTGTGTTTATTTTCAAAAATATTTAACTAAGAAGTTCTTTTAATAACTGTTTCTTTTAAGTTAAAAGAACTTCATTCTTTCATAGAACTTCTCTGTGTACATATACATAAGTAAAAAACAGAAGCCATCAGCAGATTACAATTTATTCAACATGAAAAAATTTTATAATTCACTATCATTTTCAATTTGTTCAGTTCTCTTCAATTGAAGAAAAAAGAATTAAACATAAATTAGAACAGAAATATATATAATGTATTAGAGCTAGTGGTTTCAATCTTGGAAATTTTTTTTTATCCCAGGATATTGCATTAGTTAATGAAAGAAATCCCAGGATTTGATTTATTTAATAAAACAATTATAATTTATCATATACTTTATCTTTTACATAATTTCCTCAATTTTTAACATACTTTTAATATGCCAAAGGACAAGCATAGAAAATTAGGCAAATTTTTTTGTGAATCTAATATGAAAATACCGAATTAATCATGTTATAATACCAAGATTAAAAATTCAACAGCAGAAAATAAGATAGCTTTTATATTCAAATTTCTGAAACAAAAGTCAATTAGGACCTTGATTTTCTAAGCAAAGTTCTGCCATCTTATAAGTTACATTAAGTGTTATGTCAATTTTTCGAATCCACTGGAACATTAGACTTTTTATATATTATAAAATGCAATTTTAATTTAGAATTGATGTAACACACTGATGTTCAGTCCCTTATGGCATACCAGTTGTTAAAAATTTCCCCTGCTGCACAGTAGCAAACATCATATTGCTCTATTTAAAACTTTATTCATTGAGTTTCCCCACACAGTTTTCAGATTGGTCTATCCTTGTATGTGTTACTGTTGTTGTTACAACTTAAAGCAAGTTTTGCTCTCTAATATCAAAAACGTGATTTTTATAAATTTTCTCTAAACAATGGTAAACTATATTTTAAAATGTGTAAAATCTTTATAAAATTTAATTTAATCTGCATTTAACAAATATTAGTTTATTTATTATATAGGATTTAATATACAGTAAAACCTCGATTTTATGGACTATAGGGGGCAAGACTAGTCCATAATTAATAAGGCCCCAAAAATCTCTCATGCCTTGGGCCCCTTTATGGCAAAATCCACTACTGTATATATCTTTAAGGTTTCTTGCACAAAATATATGATATATTTTTGTTCAATTTTTTACATTATGTGATGTTAAAAAATGTTTCTTAGCAACTTTTTGAACTTTGAAGCATGATTAATTAAGCTTTTTGAATTTAAAAGTGTTCTATTATTAATTGTCCCATTTATGAATTCTATATAATGTTTGAATGTGTTCTAAATATTTTGCCTTTATTTTATTTGATGATAATTATATTTCTAATGTATTATGTAGTGATGATTATGGTAGCATTTTTGGTTAAAAAAAAATAGCATTAAAACATTTTTATTAATTCAAATTCTAACTGTTAACTTATGCTTGCTATATGGACTTATGAAATGTAGCATTTATATGTAAAATACATAAATGTACTAAATAATTAGAGCTTAATTTGTCAATAACATTTAAAATTAATTTTATCTGTAAATAGGCAATGTAATGGTTATCTAATGTAAAGATAAATGATCATAGAATATATATCCTGTTGAATATTATTATGGATCTAAACAAAAAGAACAAACAAAAAAAGAATTTATTTGTATATATGATTTGAGAAAATTTTATGCTATCATGTAGCACAATACTTGGCTTTTTTTAAAAATTAGTAGATCAAAACTTCACAAACAGCAAACATCACTAAATACAGCACACCTAATAAGGAGAAAAATTTTATTACTTCAGTAATGTTTTTGACCTATTCCAGTTATTTTTTATCTATTTAAACTAACTGCATATATACAGGGTGTTCCTAAAGTCCACCAACAAACTTTCAGGGCAGGTTTACTTATGAAAATAAATAAAAAATGTTTAATGAATATATGGTCTAAATGGAACCATTTTCTGAGTTTATATTAAAAAGTTATAACTCAAAAACAGTGCAATGTAGACCAATACTTTTAAAATCTAGCCAATCACCATCGCGTACATAAAACATCACGACATGTCGCATTACCAAAACACGTCGCTCGCCTTCTTACTGCCCAGTAGTAACTAGGAGAGCGACGCAATGCAATCTGTCTTGGCAACGCGACGCATTGTGATACTTTGTGTACTTGATGGTGATTGGCTAGCTTTAAAGGGTTATAACTGGAAAATGGTGTAATTTAGACCATATGTTCATTAAATATTTTTTATTTATTTTCATAAGTAGAATCTGCCCTGAAAGTTTGTCGGTGGACTTTAGGAACACCCTGTATATATAGATTTGTAAAATATATAGTTGTATAATATTTCTAAACAAAATTATATTTCTCTATCTACCTAAACTTTTAAAAATTTTGAATATTTTAGAAAATTTGGAATTTTTAATCAATAATCTAAATCTGATTATAATTCACTTGAAAGTTTTCTTGTAACTATCAATATGTTTTTGCAATAGGTCTTTGATGAAGCTGTTCGAGCTGTGCTGCGGCCTGAACCTCAAAAACGAAGACAAAGAAAGTGTAAAATCATCTAGTTTATTGATTTTAAGTGACAGCTAAAACTAAATAAAGCAGCTTTAACATAAAACTGTAACCAAAGATGGAAGAATTATTTCTACATCTTATGCCTAGAAAGTTCATGTTTATTTTAGTATCTCTGAAATGTGAGAAGGTGAATTTTTTTAGTTATATTTTGTAAACGTGTTGATACATATGAAGAATACTAATTTTTATTTAGTTCCTAAAATTAAAAAAAAAAAAAATTCATAATAATTTAATATTCTATGATAAATGATGCCTTTTGTATAACTCATATTTTATAATTCGTGATTCACTATAGATATTTGTAATTTATAATAAAACTAAATACTCATGACCAGTGGAACATATTGTGCACTAAAATTTCATTATCTAGTTATTTGCTTTCGTATAAACAAAACAAAAAAAAAGGAAAACTTGATGTTCCATGCATTTTATTGATATATTATTATTCCAAAACTAATTTTTTAATTAATATACATATTTCCATTTTATTAAAGAAAATAAAATGTGTAATTTTAGTCTTCTATATATATATATTTTTTTGTTTTTAGAATAAGTATATTTTTAATATGGAAATGTAACAAATCACACACTGCCACATTTTTAAATACTTATATAATAAATAACATTTAAAAAAGTAAAATTTTTTCTTGCACACTACATTTATTTAAAAATTTTAATTTTCTCATAGTATAGTTTTGCATAAATAATATTTTGTTCTCATTTTCTAAAAGAATAATCAAATAATGAATTGGAATAGTGCAAATTTAGACTTGTATGTAAGAGTTTAGTCAAATTCCTATTAGAGACTTTTTATTGGACCTCTGTCAATTGTCACTCCATCTGCACAGTTCAATCGTAAAAAATAACAATATGAAGTTCTAGTAGAAATTCAGTTTTAGAATGAAATTGTTCAATTTGTTTGAAAATTTGTTGTATCTAAATGTATTGTGCAAAATTTGTACTTATTTGCTAATTTAAGCATTTTAAAGTCGATCTGCATAATGGATCACATTTGCTTCTTACGAGCACTTAATTGTTTTGCATAATAGGTTCTAGTGTATTATTTGAGTCATCACACATACACACACACAAACACACACATACACAAAATTTAAATTATAAAAAAATCAATAAATATTTGTAGTTAATTATACAATAGAGTTAACTGTATGAATGCTTTCGTTATATTTGTCAGAAAAGCAGTTTTTGCCAACAGTGAGACACACTAGATTTATTGTTAAATATTGCTATGTTTATAGCCCTTTTATTTATTATTTTAAGTTATTTCACTAATCAAATGTGAATAATTGACAATATAGTCCTTTTTTTTTTTAATAGGGAGAAATTAGAAAGACATTTTGAAAATAAGTTTTTAATTTAAGACAGTTATTTGTTAGAATTCTGGTTATCCAGTTTGGAGAGAAGTTCTCAGCTACCTGTAATTGGACCTAATTGAGATTTGTTAAATTAATTATGTGTAAAACAGTAATATATTCTTTGAATCAATTTTACATAATCTTAGGGGAAAGTCTTAAAAAATATTGCCATATTTATTTTTGATAAAATTTATTCTTTAGATTTATTGTTGGAAATATTTGCATATTTATTAATTTAAATCCTGAATAATTGTTGGTTCTTGAATTTTTTTTTTCTTTATTGTTTATTTGTAAATCTTCACATCAGTTATATCAAAAAAGAAAACAAAACTTTTCCTAAACTGTCTTCCATAAGATTCGAAAATGATTATATTCATTTTATGGCTGTTTAAGAAGAATTGTCGACTTCGATTTCTTATTCGAAATAATATGCTACATTTGTTTCATTGCTGTTTCATATGACAAAGAAGTGACCTTGCAATTTTTCTCCTTTTAACATTTTTTATTCAGAAGAAAAAGCGTCATTTTAAATATCATTTCGATAAACAATTTGTAATTAGTTAATCATCAAAATATCTATAGTTATAGTATATTATCAAATTTAATCGCCTTTAATATTAATATATACAAATAGAAAAATGACAGCTCAAATTTTAAGAAGCTGTATTATATAATTTTACCAAAGTGTTGGCAAGATTAAATATCAGAAGTGAAAATAACTTCACCAAATAGAGTTACAGCATAAAATTATAGACGACTACATCTTTTTTATAGTTTAGAAATTATTTTTTAAATTTTATCGGCTGTCGATGGAATATTTTGTTATCTGCACTCGCATCTATGCCTTGGATCTCATTGTTCGGAACGTCACGAAACAGCCGACCTCTCTGCCCTTCCAATCAAGTATTTTCCGCTCTAGTTGATGCCAATGGCAGTAAAAATCTAAGTATTGCATCTGTTATAAACAGCAATAAGTGTTTTATGTATAAAATAGACTTTATAATTGTAGAGTTTGATATGTGAAATATTTGTGTGTTGTCATCTCTTTTTTGCCAATATGTAGAATTTATAAAAAACATTAAAATTCTCAGGAATTTTAATTGAAATGTAATTTCATTGAGTAATATTTTGTGTCATTTGTGTATCATTATACTATATTTATATGGTATTTTGCAGAAAATGTACTTAAATATAAAAAAAATGGAAAAAAAATTTCAAATTTTGTACATTTGAAATAGCATTTTTTAATCTTATTTTAAGTATGCATTTCTTTATTTTCTATCAATGTAATATTCTATTACATTCTTGTTGCAACCTATCAAAGCACATAAAGTTTGTTACAATTTCTATGTTGTGCAATAGAAAATTTTTAAAAAGTCACTTGTTCTCTCATATTTGTAAAATGAGATTTGTTTTTGATTCATGTATTGTAATTCATCTCTGACATAAAATGAAAAAAAAAAAACAAAACTACTATTTTTTGAAATATTTTAGTTATGCCATTAATAACCAGTGCAAACTACAAGAAAAATGCCATAAATGAATGCCATGGAAATATAACTTTGTAGCAATTTTTGATTTATACTTCATTTGCACAAACATTAATGAATAAATTTGTATGCTGAACAGTTTTGAGAAATCATTGGTTGTTAACTTTCACTTTAATTCGGTACACTATACAATATTGTGTTTGTATGAATTTTTATTATGTTCTCTTGCTTACAAAAATTTTGATAAAACCCCAGATCGAATCATTACATCAGTAATTTTAAGGACTTATGATGCACATAGATTAACGGTCATATATTTGATGTGAAAGCATGATTGAAAATACAGATAATGACTCTGTTTATGATATAATATTACGGTTAATATTAAGTGGCCTTTGTGTTTAGTGAATTCCCATTTTGGCAAAATTCCGACTTCATTACTGAATTTATATTCGTGGCATAAAGCATGCAAAGCAAAAGAATGGTTAAGCAAGTTAGGCCGACGACAGTGACCAAACAGAAAGGGAAATAACATTAATTTCAGGACATTGGCTAAAATTTTAAGTCAGTAACATAAAAAATCGGATCATAAGTCAAAAACGGACTTTTACGACAATAATGGGTGAGTTCGGCAGACTCAACGGTTGTGAAAGAGTTGAGAGAATTTTTTCACAACACGTTTTTAAGATAGAGCTTGTATTGAATTTATTGAGTGAGTGATGTCACGTTTAGTAGCGGATTTCATTTACGCTACTATCCAACAAGTTTAGTTGTTTCAAGATGGCTGCACCTATGGATATTGTTAATTCAAAGGAGTAGATAATGATAAAGTAAACGAATTTAATGATGTAAGACAGTAGTGCGCAACCTTTTTACACTTGCGACCCCTATATTCGGACTGAAATTTATAAACTGTCGTTACCATCCTATTATAAGCATATAAGAGTAGCAATAATAAAAGTCGTTTTACCACATATCCATATCTTTATAGTATATTTCAGTACATATGATTTTTGAAAATCTGCTTGTTAACAAAAAAATTATAATGCATTAAAAAACAAATTTTTAAATAAAATTAATAATGTGGTATTTAAACCCAAAAGTGATCAAAACACAATGAGTTGAGTGATTTTCATGTATTTTTTAAATTATATTTTTTATACAATACAAACTTCAAGGGAATTATAATTTTAGTTCTTTCAATTAAAAATTTATCATTCCATGTTGCGCATGGTGAGATAGTGTTGATGCAACAGCGTTACTTCATGAGCCTCTAATAAATATCAAATTATAAAAATAGAATTTTTTAAACTTCATCGTAGAATAATCATCATCAGTTCTTTGCCGTCAGTTCCCATCGCAAGTACAATGTTTACAGCGTACTCCATTTTCTTTCAACAACCGCCCCACTTGTTGGAGATTGTTGAAAGAAAGAAAAAGATTTACATCAACCAAACCAAAGAAAAAGAGTTACATCAACCGCTATCGTTAAAACTCATCTTCTCACTTAGAACTGTTGAGTCTGCTGAACTCAGCCAATCTTTTTTATAACAATGCCCGTAACATATAGGGTAATTCCGAGAGAGATTGCGCACATTTTTTAAAATAAATATACTAAGTCCCATGATGCACTGAAAATTAAACTAGGCAATTAATATAATGACCAGTCATGTTTCTGACATGCATAGCAAATGTTATATTTTTATCATGTATCATTTAGGCCCTCTGCACACGGAGCGTATCGTCATACACGCGTTTTAAACGCGACATCGTTTGCTTGCAGCGCCATGTGTTTTCAAATGCATGTCTGTACACGAAGCAATAGCGTAGCGTATTCGTCATACTTCCCAATAATGCTCTAGATAGGGGGTATACTCATCGGCCGCCATTTTTGGTCAATAGTTGCTGTATAGACCTAAAACATTAAATAATTCTTTAATCAGAAGAGTGCTTTTGGCTTATGCACCATCATCAACTCTTATACAACATTCTAACTTTTTTGGAACAAAACTTTCAGTTTATTCCAAAAAAACGTTAGAATGTTGTACAAGAGTTGATGGTGGTGCATAAGCCGAAAACGCTCCTCTGATTAAAGAATTATTTAATGTTTTAGCGTTATTGGTCTGTATCATTAAGAATGAACATCCTTATTTTAATATATGTTTATGGGAAATTGATTCTTGATTTAAGAGTTCTGATTTTATGAGGTTGTAAAGTAACTTGTAAAGTCAGAACCAATGTAGTGCTGTTAATTTGTTGTATTTTTTTGACTGTGCAAAACTAAAATTATGCAGTTTGAATATTATGCAAATTGAGGGTTAGATATAATTATTTTTCAAGTAATATAATAAAATATTGTATTAAAAATTTTTTATCAGCTATTTACATTTATGCCATATTAATTTTTAAATTAGTTGGTATTTTGGCCCACTGTCAAGACAAGAAGCTACAGACCTGCTAACTCAAAAGGAATCAGGCATATTTCTAATTAGAAACAGTATTAGTAGTCAGGGTGATTTGGTTCTCTGTGTTAAGTAAGTAAATCTTATAAATAAAATAAATTATTGTTTATGATAAATAAAATTAACAGTTAATACATCATCATTTGTTATAATTTACTATAAAAAGATCTATCAATTACAGTACTAAACTTATCTGTCTAAATATAAGATAATGTTTGTTTAATTTTATATTTTCAATAAAATAATAATTTAAATTATCTATTAAATTAACACAAATGATAATAGATAATTTAAGAATAACCAAATTCATGGAAAAGTAAATTTATTAAGTGCTTTAGAATGATCAAATCTATCATTTATATAATCAAAATAAAATAACAAATTAAAAAAAAAATTGAAATATGAATGCAATAGTAATTAAAATATTTATTTATATAAATACAATAAACTCCATTAAAAATCCATCACTTTAGAAACTAAACTCTAGAATCAGGCATTTTTTACAAAAAACCCTCCATTTAAAATTTGGAAGTTTTAACAGTCACTCCAACATTTTGATTACTTTATTTAGAATTTTTTGCTTTAATTGTTACCAAATATTAGCATTACAAGATTTTGTATTTGCTGTTTTCCTTATTGTAGTTTCTCTTCTTGTGGGACATTCAGAAAATGAATGAGTTGATATTTCTTCTTACTTTCATTTTGAATCTGAAAATTTAGTATTAGTTCTTATAAACTGAGAAATTTTTCCTAAAAAGAAAATTAATTTGAAGAAGGGAAATTGGCATATACAGGACAGTCATTTATTCACATATCTGCATAATTTATCAACCTGTGAGGTTCCCAAGAATGATCTTAAGCAGGCTTTTGGCCTACCTGCAGATTGTGGAGTCAGTTGGACGGGTAATGAGACCTTAAGACAACAACAGAGATCACATTTATTAACAAACACTTCCTTTATTGTAGAGAGAGTTTACATTAAAAGCCCAACATTTTGTCAGAGGATAAATGTCTGTGAGTAAACAGGATTTTCTTTCACTTTTCCTTTTTGCAGAGATTCAAACTCTTCTCTGGGTTCTTCTCTAGAATAGCACAGTCCTTCCTTTTAACAACCCATTGATGACGTTCCTCTTTGATAATTGCAGGATTGAAATATTTCTTTTCTTCATTATATCTTTGGCACAGATCAGTCATTTATTTGCATAATCATTTAGAGATTCTGTGGTTCTTTGTAGAGTCATAGATGACGATAACTGGACATTGTTTTATCATATTATAACAGTTCTACAAGCATCAAAGTTTGTGACTTTCTCAATTTTTCTGGATCAACTTTTATTTACAACCTCTGTCTCAAAGTTTGATGATTGACTTCTCTCTTTGGCAGGATAGGACCGACTGACTTCTTTGGTCCAAATCCCGAAACTCGTCCCTTCCAAATCAGCACATAAATCAATCCTTTTTTGCTCTGGGGAAGACGTTTTTCAGTCGACTTATATTCCTTTTTCCTATACCCATCGTGCCATCTGTGTGTCATATGAGTCTCTATATGGTTGTATTTTCCATGTGTTTATTTACTTTTCTCTGTTGCAGAGAACAGAGTATCTCTGGCCAGCTGAACGATAAACACATCCGACGATGGTCTGTTCTTTTAAGGTATCACTCTCGGTTGAATTATGATGATGAGTGGAGTGTCACTCCACAGCAGGCCCGAATTCCATGTCTCCACAGACCAGAATATTGATTTTGTGGTAGATAACGATTATTTATCTCTCATTTCCCCCACAAATCTTGCAAAACATTAGTTTAATTCTGAGAAGCATGTTCATTCTTTTATTTTATTATAAAATGTCTATATCTGTATACAGGTTGATAATGAAAAATCTGGCAACCTCAGGACCTGAAGATTGCTGGATTTTAAAAAATTCCAGATTTTTGATGTACAGGGTGTGCCAGCTAAATCCGGACAAAATAAACAATTTAATTAAACAAAATTTTAAATAACTTTATACTATCATCCTTAATAAAAAATAAAGCGGATTTAAATTTTTTCAGATAAGCTATATAGAATAATGTGTGTTAAATATGATTATTTAATTTTATATAGTATAAGTTTAATGGTAGAAGCGAGATTAGAAAATATTCTTAAATAAAAAACCTTAGGCAAAAATAGTATCAGTTTTTTCTATTGAAAACAGTAAAATTTACCAAAAAAATTTAATATTGAACAACGACACAACGAGAAATTTTGCATGAAACTTGAAAATGAATGTAAATTATAGTTTAAAATTCACGCTGGTAATTCTATATAGTTGCTTCGTTAAAACAAACATTTACAAAATAAAATTTATATCTGTAAAGTATTATACCAATATAAATCACCAAACTGTTGAACAAGTGCTGCGCATTTTGATAAGTTTAGGCTGATTGTTTGCCAGCTGAATTCTAATATGCTCTCTATTCATCGATACGATATTTTGATCGATACTAATATGTTTCTATTATAATATACAGTATGCTACATTGTCGACTCGTTTACTCAAAGATACGCGATATCTTTAAACGAAAATTTGTTTACCTTAGACTACAATATAACTTGTTAAGGGTTTCTGAATGGCTGTATTCCAATAATCTGATACTCAATAAAACAAAAACAAAATGCATGTGTTTCACCTTCTCAAACTCCACACCGGATGTACTAAGGATTGACCATGAAGAGATTCAAATAGTAACTGAAGTAAATGACCTAGGAATTATTTTTGATAACAAGCTCTCTTTTAAACCACACATTAATAAACTAATTCAAAATATGAAAAAAAGACTAGGCATTGTTTCTAGAAATCTCCATTATTTACCAACACTAAAAATCAGAAAAATTATTTTTCATAGCTTCTTTCTGTCACTGGTAAATTACGGTCTATCTGTGTGGGCGTCTGCTTCAGCCACACATTTAATACGATTAAATAATGTCTTATCGAAAATAAAGAAAACTCTGTTCAACCATTTCATTTATAGTAATGACCCCATCGTCACTGATATTTTAAGTATCAATCTACAGAACAGAATTTTTTATTCTGATGTTAAACTATTACATCATTTTATACATCATGCAATTGATGAATCAGATATATATTTACGAAACTCAGGAAAGCGTCTAAGATCAGCTCCATGCTTATACGGGAATTTTCATCGTTTAACTGTTTCATTAAGATCTTTTCCACATCGTCTACTGTCTTTTAAATCTATTCAAATTGAAGACTTCATTTTTTTGGAGTACAAGGTCTTTTTATCTACGATAATCGATATAATGCCGAAGAATTTATTCTACATGTTTTAATTTTTGTTTCATTTAAATTCTAACTTCACAGAAATTTTACTGTTTTGATTAAAATGTGTACCAATCAGTGTTTGCATTTTGCAATTTTTGATTGTAATTAAATAAATAAAAAAAATCTATTAAACATGTTTTAAATTTTAATTATTTGCTTTCTGTTTATTACATCAAACAAAATAACAAAAAAAATTTCTAAGAAGATAAAAATTATTTCTAAGATTTTTAAATATCGGATTAAAAGAAAATAGTCTGCTAAATATTGAGAGAATATGAAACTTGAAAATTGTGGAAGTTGAATTAATGCTAAAATTATTAACTGATATAAAAATGCATACTATAATATGTATTATGTTTTTGAATCTACAAAAATTTCAAATAAACTTTGAAATTTTTGTAGATTCAGCAACTATAGCAAACTATCAATCACTATCGCAAATAAAAAATTTTGTATATTTTAATCAGAATAAAGGAAAAATCATTAAAATAAATCAAAATTATTTTAAGGATTTTACAATTCTTAACAAACTTTAGAAAAAAAATTAATTCTGTATATATATATGTTATATAACATATATAAAAATAGTTTATATATATATATACAATATGTAGATCTATACTAATAATTATGTACAATTCTTATCATCTTTTAGAAAGAATTAATAACTTACATTTTTATTTGTTATACGGAATACATTGAAAGTTCTATTGAAATAAAAATAAAAAATTTTAATTTTAGATATCCTATTTATTGTCCAGTAATATGAGAAAATAAAAATGAATAAACAGTTACTGAGGTAAAAAACTTGCGAATTTTTATCTTTATTTTTGTTGATTGTTCATTTAAATTTATCTGAATATATTTGTAATTTTTTATATTATGTTAATATGATTGCAAAAATTTTTAGATACTGTATTTTTAAATTACTACTGTTAGGAATTAAAAAAAAATTATATTTCTCATATTTCTACTTGAATGTTGGCAGATTAAAAATTTGGGGATTCCATCGAATCTTCAGATATTTAATCTGTCAACAATCTTTAATTTAATCTTTAGCATAATGTAAATTATTTGAAATGTTTCATTATTAATATTGAACCCATTGTATACAGTTATGCATATATTAAGAAACATTTTGACTGAACTTATATATACTTTTAAATTTAAAAAATGTTAAACTTATTAAACTGAGTCACATGTCACATAAACAATGCTTCCATGAAACAAATTCTTATTTACGGTTTTAAAAGTGCATTTATCTGGCATAAAAATTCAATTTTTCATTATTAAAAGTATTGTATTGTAGAATCTTGACAGTTCGAGATGAGCGGAGCAAGGACTCGATTTATGAAAACATTTGTTTTTTAGTTTTTTCTGTTCTTTAACGCCATTTTTCACTCGTAATAGAATCCTAAATGGAAAGGTGAAAGAAATCCTGCCGTAAGCCGCCTATTCTGTGGAGGGTTAGCTGAATTTTGGAAGATGCAGATCGACAGGCAGGGCGTGGATCCTTTGAATAAATTTTCTAAGATATGGGACTCGAGAATCAAACCCGGGAGCTCTAGAATGGAAAGCCAAAGTATTTCCACATGGCCAATCCGGAAATATTTGAACTTTAAAGGATTCTATATGGCTGTGGAAGATGCAGATCGACAGGCAGGGCGCGGATCCTTTGAATAAATTTTCTGAGATATGGGACTCGAGAATCAAACCCGGGAGCTCTAGAATGGAAAGACAAAGTATTTCCACATGGCCAATCCGGAAATATTTGAACTTTAAAGGATTCTATATGGCACAACAAAAACAGTGATATTTATGACGTAGAAATGGAGTCGATCCTTCCTGGAATTTTACGATTTGTTCTTTATAAAATTAGCTTAATAAAATAAATATATTTGATCGAATTCTCAAAGATTCTTCTTTTACTTTTACACTCTTTTTCATCTGTCAAATTCTAAAAGGCCAGATCATTCCCATAAACCGCCTTATCTATAAAGTTGAACTCAGATCTAGGTATATGTTAGAATCGATACATTTATCCTCCTTATATTTGAATTTCGTAAAAATTTCTGCATTTTATATCTGAAGTTTAAAATTCTCAAATCTATTCTATCAGCTCTAGGCTAGGGAATTTCAAGATAAATTTTATAGAGTCACCAATGCGGCCATGAAAAGTTGCTGGTGGCCTCTACCGATTACCGATTTTTCTTTTACTGTGATAAAGTAACTGAATGGCAGCATGATAAAGCGTTTGCACGTCACCTGAAGAATAAATTGAATTCAATTCCAAGTCCTATCTCCATATTGTTCAGGAGATTCAGGCCTGATACGATGAAAGCTATTCCTTAACCATGCAGCTGATCAATCACGGATAACTATTCATGGTAGGCTCTAAAGCAAGGGTGTCCAACCTTTTGGCTTCCTTGGGCCACATTTGAAGAAAAAAATTGTCATGATCAATCACGGATAACTATTCATGGTAGGCTTTAAAGCAAGGGTGTCCAAAATTTTGGCTTCCTTGGGCCACATTTGAAGAAAAAAATTGTCTAGGGCCGCACATAAAATATAGCTTACTAATTCTAACAATAGTTATTAAGGAAAATAGTAAGTAAATAATGTACAATATATGATATCTAGTATGACAAATACCGTATCATACTAATCTTTGACTTCTTTTCATTCAGAAATTTTTTAAAATCATTGAGCAATCAAGAAGTTTCAATCACTGAAATAAAATATTTTAGAAAATGGAAATGCAGAGTTATTTAAATAATAAAAACTTCATTATTTATATATATATATATATACGGGTTAGTTCAATAAACATAATAAGAATTTAATACAATTATATCCGTTTTTTTCTTAAACTTTTATATTCCACTTAATCACAAAATATTTTTTATGACTGCACTGAAATCATCTGTGACTGCATTTGAGAATAGCTGCTCTAAGCTATTCTCAAATGATACATATTAATTTAAAATATCGTATTACAGATTGATATAAAAACCATTTCCATAGCGGAATGAAAAAAAGCGTAGAATGTTTTATAGTACATAATCTTTTCCATATATTCAAACAATTGAAAATCCAGAGAAAAATTTTGGGAATAAAAAAATTAAAGTATGATTTGATATTTTTATTTTATTAAATCTAACTAGTGTTTCCATCTTATATATTAGATTAGCGATTATCTGTTATTTTTCCCTTTACGAATTCTGAAGCAAAAAAAAAAAAAAATAATCAACTCTGCAGTAGTTTCAACGAAAAATTTATATGGTGAACTCCTTGAGCAAAAAAAAAATAATCAACTCTGCAGTAGTTTCAACGAAAAATTTATATGGTGAACTCCTTAGCAATATTTAACAATTTTAGCAATTAAACATCAAGTTGAATTGAATTAAAAAAGGAGCAAAAAAACCTTAGCAATGGGACCATTTAAAGATCTATTGGTATATCCCTAACAGAATTATGTCATAAGAAATCCTTTCTTCTTCAATGAGATCATAAAAAGTTCTATTACAGGGAAATATACCCTTAGATCATACTTAACTTGAAAGAGCCATATATTCATATAATATGTGGAGAGGTAAATTTGACATATCTCCACTTTTTCTTCAATGAGATCATAAAAAGTTCTATTACAGGGAAATGTACCCTTAGATCATACTTAGCTTGAAAGAGCCATATATTCATATAATATGTGGAGAGGTAAATTTGACATATCTCCACTTAATTTGGATTTAATATATCTTCTAAAATAACGTTTTTATTCAGTTCGTATGTCATATTTATTCAATGCAAGTAATCCTCTAATACTCTGCAGAGAATTTAAAAGCTTTGCTTGCCTTAATCCAGCATTGGATTTTCAATGAGAATTATGTAGCAGTCCCTGATACCCTTCCCAAATGCATCGGATACCATAAGCCATAGATGCATGTGGCCATAGGACTTACGGCGGAATTTTAGCCTAAAATTCATCTATCAATGCATATCCGAGCTAATCTGAGAAAGACTATACTATTTTCTGTTTCACAAAGGACAACATTGAAAATAATTACCGGAAACATGCAGCCCTTCTATAAATGAAAAGTAATACTATTTTCCATAAGATCGTTTGTACAAATGGCATTTATAGCGGATGTACAAACAAACATAAGGAACATAGTATTACTTTATCACTTATAGTGATAAGACATATTTCTGATATTTTCAGATGAACGAACATTTTCGACATTGAAAAGTATAAAAAGCTATTTAAGGTCAAATTTTCTTGATGAAAAATTAAATTCTTCTCTCTTTTCTGATTACTGAAAAGGGACTAACATCGTCACTAGATTATACAGATACCATGAATTTGACGAACAAATATATATATATATACAAATTCTTGGTGTAGTTGTATTTGCCACTCTTTCATTTTGATAAGGTGCTATGAGTGTTATTCTTACTGCTTTCAGATAAGTCTTTTGTTTATATAATTTTCATTATTAGTGTTGTATGTTATATTTGAGTTTATTCCACAAACATTTATTATATGAAAAAATATTGCAAGTGGCCATCTACGTGTTCTTCTACCTACATTATATGTTTCACAACATATATTTTATCATGCAGATCTACACTTCCGTTGGTGAGATTATAAAACGTCAAAATCTCGGGTTTTTTCAATTCCAGATTTTTCATCAATTTTTGAGTCGTTATGTAAAGTGGATATTATAATTACCACTTTTGATTTTTCGGTACATATGACATCAGTGTAATTGTTTTAGTAAAACCAAATAATCAAATACTTTTTACTTCCCTACTTTTATCAGGTAAAAATTCTTGAGGAATTTCTCTTTTGTTTTTACGAACAGTTCCAACTAATGTCAATTTATGATCTGATAGAAGTTTATTTGCCAAAGGTATGCTTGTATACCAATTGTCAGTAGTAATATTTCTTCCAGTTTTACTTATTAGAGTTACTAATCGGTGTACTATATCTTCAGGAGAGTTACTGACTAGATATGGACCGTTTTTCTGCTTTCCAGCATATGGACTGTTTATTTTGAAAGTGGTGCAAGTCCATTTTCTGTTGTTTCGAGAAAATGAAAGGTTAGCATATTTGTCAATTAAAAAATATAGGTTAATTATGTCAACTCTGGCAATATTTCTACTAATTTATCAATATGTAATTTGATTATATAAATTCCTTTTAGGCAAATTTAACTAAAATAATGTATATTTACGGGCTGCAAATGGACTTACACCACTTTCATAATTAGTCAAATATAAAAATCATTTAATTTAAATTTTAAAAAAAATCAAATATCACTTAAAATATATTTCATATTAATCCAATTTTGTTTACAAATAATAACAAGAAATAAAATAGAAATAGTATTTTTATTTTGAATGTTAATTATATTTATATTAAACATTCAATCAGACTGCACCAAATACAAATTAGAAGTAAAACTACACAAGAGCCCTTTAGCAGTCAAAAAGATTTTTTTTTTTCTTTTAATAAATAATCTTTTGACTGCTAAAGGGCTCTTGTGTAGTTTTACTTCTAATTATATTTATACATTGATTAAACATTCAATCAGACTGCACCAAATACAAATTAGAAGTAAAACTACACAAGAGCCCTTTAGCAATCAAAAGATTTTTTATTTTTTTTTTTAAATCTTTTGACTGCTAAAGGGCTCTTGTGTAGTTTTACTTCTAATTTTTAGATGCAATAAAAATAAATGTTAATATATATTTAAATGCTTTATTGTAAATAAAATAATAAGTATTTAACTGAATGATATTTAATTCATCCTAAAGCTTTAAAATAAGTTTATTAGGGGATAGCTATTAATTCTAGATCTAAGGATGCCAACATTTTTAATCTACCGCTGCCCAGGATAGGTTCAAGTCCAATAAAGGGATAAGAAAACTATTTCTTGATTAGTCTATCAGCAACCTCATTGTCATCATTTCCTTTGTCCCGAGATCTAAATAAGTTGAATCCTATTCATAACAACTAATTTCAAAACTAGATAGTGGCATTCCACATAAGCTTTGATGCAAAGCAGGATAATTAAACATTATTAAGATTTAAAAAATTTATATTCAACAAGAAATGAATAATATTGTCAATACAGTACTTATGGAAATTGCCGTATTTATACATAAACTAGACAAGCTATAGCTTAGGGCCTTACATCACAATGGGCTTTATGTTTCAATAAAATTAAATATTAGAGTATTAGACATGCTTTTGAGGAATGTCTTAAATGCTATAGCTTAGAGGCCGCAATATACAAATCCCATTTCTGCATATGGATGGATCACGAATTGATTATATATACCAGTATTATTATATTAATGTAAGTCATAATATATTAATACGATTACTTTTTCTATTATATTTTGATGACAATTTATATCTGATATTAAATAAATACAAAAAAATACAATATACGATGATACAAAATAAACGACTTTTAAATGATTTAAATATTAACAAAGTTACACAAAAACAAGCACTCTTGATCTCAAAACAGAGATGATTGGGTTGTATGATGACTCGGATTGAAACACGAATTGCAATAGCAGTAGTGTATGTAGTGTATAAGAACGCAATCGAAAGGTCGTCTTCAAATTTCTCAACTTCAAAAAATGCCTTCTGTCTTGCAAAGCATCAACTCATCTTTCTCCTCGATTGCAGAAAACAAGATATTGTGCTCCTTACTCCCATCTTATGTGTCCTCTCTCCTGTTGCTGCAATTTGTTTCATTCCGATTCATTGTACAAACTGATGATCTCTACGTTTTTGTGTAATTTTGTTAATATTTTACACCATTAAAAAGTCATTTTTTTATCATCATATATTGCTTTTTATTGTATTTATTTAATCACATGGATGGATCTATAGTTAAGAATATATATATATCAATTCTTAAAATATTTTATATATATATATGTATTAATAATGATTATTTTCGAATGGGTTTCTTTGCACAAAAATCGCAGAAAGAAGATCACGTGTTACTGAGCAGTTTATGGCAGCGCTGCATTGTCAGCAAATGCATCAGGAAAAGTGTGTTGCTACTTTCCCTATCTAGTACTTTAACCAGTGGCTACTGACTCCACCACCTGTCTATGGAAATGGGACTTACACCACTTTCATAATCAATGGCTATGCAATTTCTTTTATTGGCCAATTTTAAATTGAACAAAGCATTGGCATTTTTTAAGATATTAAATACAACTAGTTATAAATAAAAAGTTTACACTAAATTAAGCGTAAATTACGTGATATCTCATTTTTTTAAAAAATGGACTTGCACCACTTCAAAATAAACAGTCCATATATCTCCATATTTAGTAAATAAAAATTTTGTGCGTCAGCCAAGGCAAAAATTTTTATGCCATATCTTTTTGGTTTTTTTAGAAGATACTGCCTAAAACCACAACGTCCATGAAATCCTACTAATTGCTCATCTATTATAACATATTCACTTGGTGTAAAAAAGTTCCTACATTTTTCATTTATATTTTCGAATAGGGATCAAATTGGTGCTGTTATCAAATTTTATGCGGTCTTCTCGGGTATGAATATCATCAAATCTTAGGCATCGTAAAAGAAATAAAAATCTTTGCTGACTCATTGTTGTACGAAATATTTCATTTCCTATGTCATCAGGTGCAAACAAGTCCTTATAGTTTATGTGAGATGCACAAAAAACACCTGAAAGTAATAATAGCCCAATAAAAGCTTTGATTTCATTATATGTTACTAAACAACAATCATATTTTCTCTCAAATTTAGCAGAAACTTTTGTCTCTATATATATATTTGTATTTTCAATTAAAATTTTAATTACATTGTCATAAAAAAAAGAGAAAATGCACTGATAGGATCATTAGCGTGTTTAGCAGAATTTTTGCATCCAGGCAAATGCGTAATTATATTATGTTTAGGAGTTTTTGAAGGTTTTGGAAAAATGCTTACTCCATTTAAAAATTTTGTTTCATCCAATATAACAACTACTGCTATCATAAATTACATCTCCACCATCACTACTTTCTTCGATTTCAGACTCAGTACTATGATTACTTATGCTTTCGTGATCTTCTTCAACTTCATTTTCGGATTCTTTATAAACTTCAAATTCACTTTCTAATATTGCACCTTCTATTTCGTCTTCATGTAACTAACGGCAAAAAATGCTTTCGACTTGTAGAAGCAGCCATAGCGAACCCCGAAAACGAAACCGTAACTATACTCTGTCTCACTCATTTTAAATCAAATTAATTTATGTATGTACATGCAATTGCTAATTGAAAACAGAATTTTCATTGCATATTCATTAAAAAATATAAACAAAATGTTACATAATTTAGAAAATTATAAAATAGTTTGCAATTATTTTAGTTTCCTCTAGAACTATTTCTTCCATTAGGGATATTTTTACAAGAGCAATTTTGAACAGAATTTCTTTGAGACTGTTCAAATTTTAATGAGAGATAATTAATCTTTTGTTGAAGATCATGCAGTTGATTTTCTACAATAGTAAATTTTTGTTTCATTTCTCTCACTTCTTCACATGTATCAAAAAGTTTGTGGTAAATTTGATCCATCTTTTCTGAAATCTGTTTTAAATTAAATCAATTAATGTTTTAGTATTATTTTAAAAATTAGAAACATTTATATCTCTTATGTAAGTTTTAAATACCTGATTAGGATCATATTCTTGTGACAGTACTTCTTCAGACCCAGAACTAATTCCAGTATCAATTGATTCAGAGAGATGATTTATTATTTCTAAAAATAAAAATAAATTTAAATTTGTATTAAACTTTATATTATTATTTTTTGTATTAACAATAACATATAATAACAAGTTTATTAATTAAACCAAAATATTAATTATTATTAAAGCAATTTAGGGTATTGATTTATCATCAGTAAATTACAGTCTGTAGTTTATTGATGATTGCACTTACTTTTGGGTTAATACCCAAAAGTGCATGCATAAATAAAAATTATTATTTTGATTTGATTAATAAGTTTATTGCTTTGTAGTTATTTGTGCTTTCTGAATCAGGACTTTTGTTACTTTTATATTAATACAGTATATTATAAATAAAAATTGGAATAAATTTAAAGTTATAAGACATAGTTCAATAAAACACTTATTAGCAATGGCACAACTTATGGGTCCTCTACAACCAATTCAGAAGTTGAGATTCTTTCAGAAATTTTATAATCTAAAAGGGTTTTTTGGTTGACAGATCCCTTTTTTCAGTCACAGATATTGCAGAGTTATAATTACTTGCTGCTGATTAGATGTGCTATGGTGAATAAATGCAAGCTTAAACTATTAAATTTGAATCAACTATTTAATTTGAATTAATTTATATATTTGCTATATATTTAATTTATATATTTTTAAACAAATTTTTTTAGATAAATTCTTTGAAGTTATATAAGTTTTGAATATTAAAAATTTATTAAATCATATGAAAAAATAAATAACTAGTTGAGATATGGTATAGTAATAGATAAAAACAGCAAAACTCCAGGAAACAACTTTAATCATAAAAATATTTTTGACTTTTAAGGTTATTATGTCAAGCTTCAGTTATATGCATTTTTATGATTAAAATTGGCTATGCTTTTATCTATTTTCATTGATCTAAAACGGAACCATGAATGGATTAGTAATAATTACAATATATTTTTAACACCTATATAAGTAAAGATATAACTATTTTAGAACAGCAATCTTTAATAATTCTTGTAAAATTGCAGAACTTTACCACATAATTGGGTTATATCATTATTTCTTTGCTATGCTTTTATCTATTTTCATTGATCTAAAATGGAACCATGAATGGATTAGTAATAATTACAATATATTTTTAACATCTATATAAGTAAAGATATAACTATTTTAGAACAGCAATCTAATAATTCTTGTAAAATTGCAGAACTTTACCACATAATTGGGTTATATCATTATTTCTTTAGTAGGATATGCATTTTGGACATGTTTATTAATCCAATATATGGTGGCTCTTTACAGTGGCAGAACTTAAAATTTTTGGCCCCCTGCAAATTATTATTTGGGCCCCTACCACAAAAATACAGAAATTTTTATCTAGTTATTTTTATTAAAAAATAACAAAAAAGATCAAAATTGCATCATTTAAAACACAACTGAAAATTATCAAAAGAAAATATATTTAAAATTCCTCCTCCTGGATTTTAAATTTGCAAAATCTCTAATCATATCTTTCATATCCATATTTTTGGCTACTGCTACCACTGCACTGCTCTGATTCAATGAATGTTTCATTCTTTTCATGGTGCATGTAATTTTTATTGTATTCTGTTGTTAATTTAAAAAAAGGTAAGGATAAAGGATTTGGCCCCCCATGTTGGGTTCTGATGCATTGTAGTTCTGCCACTGGCTGTTTAAATCTAAATTATCAGTAAGATACCGACTAAAGCAGTAAATTTTGGAACTATATCTAAATTAATTATTATTAAATACAGTTTAGTTCAAAATCATCACACTAGGAGTTAATTTGGCTGGTTTAGGTCATTTGATTAATATTCCATAGTTGGATTTAATTATGATATAAATCCATATGTTTTGAATTCATAATTTTATAAATTAACAGAGTACATAAAAATAATTTTATGTATTATATCTATATTTTTTAAGACAAAAATTTAATTAACATTGTAAAAAAGTTTAAAATTAAGCTTTATTTTATCTAAGATAAATTATTTTTTAATTAAGCTCTCCTATTTATTTCCAATAAATGCATAGTTCTTTTTAATCTTAAATTCTTTGCAAATATTTTATCAAATAAACAATTTATAACTATCAAAATGTCTATGGATAAAATGCATAATTTAATAAGTTAAAAATTTTTATTTTATATATAAGTGCATTTAACAAATATAAAATTATCATTTGATACAATTAAAACATTAAAATTTTATATAAAATGATATGTAATTATAAAATAATAGTTTCTCCGAACTGTTTCCTAATTAAATCATATAAACAGCCCTCATTGCAATCAAATATATATTTTTTATTTTGATAACATTTTCAAACTCCTCTTTAGTCTTATTCCAAATTATACTCATTAATATAGTTTAAAATAATTCAAACTAAATCTTAAAATATTACCTAAGTAAAGAATATATATTAAATTATAATAGGAGCATTTTATTTACTATATTTAATTCCTACACAAATGTTTTGGAAAATAGCAGAACTTTATTACATAGCTATAGGTCATATCGCCATTATTAATCCAATAGATGAAGTACCATGGTCTAAATTAATAAAAATAGTTCAAAAATATTACATGAAAGTTTAATTTGGCTAGTTTAAATTAATTTGATATGGACTTATGTTTGGCTATTTTTTGCAACTGCCCTTTAAAAATTTTATAAAATGATAACACTTAATTTTTCTTACCTTTTTTAGTTATCAATCCTTCTTTGGAAGAAGTATTACCAGTACTTTTGAAAATCATTCTTATTCCACCATGAGTAACTAACTAAAATATCAAAGCATTTAAATTGATCATTTAAGAAATTTTGAACCTTTAATTAAATTTTTCAACAACAAAAAAAAAATTAATGAAAATATGAAAAATATTAAAAATTAAATTTTAACTTTATCACAATTAAGAACTGAATGCAATCTGATAATTTTCTTACAAAAATTTTCTTTTTTTTTAAATTTGGCTTTAGATTTATCATCAACAAAAATATATATTAATATTAAAATTTTATTTTTATAATATTTGTTTTACATTTTATTTTTAATCGTTGGAGTTCTTTTGGCTGGAGTTAACATAATTCCACTATGGAAACTTAATTATTTCTAATAAAATTAGCTACTGACCATTATAAAATTGCTAATTTTTTAACTGTAAAGCTTAATTTTAATAAATTATTATTATACGTTAACATATTCTATCGTTAATCACTCTTCACCCGATTTACGTGACTCGAAAAAAATAATAAAAAATCGATAAACAGTTATAGAAAGAGATAATTCGCAATTAAAATTTTGCACTGATAAAAAGATTCGTTTAAAATTAATTTAATGCATTAAAAAAATAAATAGTAAAGCAATCAATGTTTAATTACAGATTTCGTTTCGGAAGTTTATTCAGATAATTGAATTTATACAATTATACTGAAACTTTACAACGTTTTATGGTATTGAGTACCGTGCGTGGCCACGTTAACTTTTATTTTTCAGCTATAATTACAAATATCGTGAATCAATAGCGTGTACACTGAAATGCCGACCGGATATAATGAAAAATTTAAAGAAACCATGCACTAGCATTTTTTCACTCGACATAACGAACCTGATGCATCTCCCAATAAAGGCAGTTGTCTTCTAATAAGCAAAACAGATATTGATCTCTCGAAAATAATGACCATTCCATCATGGTAACTTCCAATATAAATAATGTGACCTTACTTTCCTTCCCCAATAAGCGATCAAACTTCAAACTTGGCAATCTATATAACGAATATCTATATGCGATATAGCGAATGTTTTAAAACGATTTAAATTAAATTATAGTACTGATATCCTATGACGTAACGATAAAATTCATACGTAATAGATAGTCTCTGTGTGTTAATTAATTTTAACCAATAATATAACGCCAAACTCTAACAATATAAATTATAACAATGTTTTAAAACGATTAAATTATTATATATGATAGCCAATTATCAACAGCCTATGACGTAACAATGAAATTTACACGTAATAAATAAGATGTGCGCGTAACAATTATCTTTAACCAATAATATAACGCCAAACAAATATTTTAAAATGATATATACTATAATTCTGACAGCCTATGACGCAACAATGAAATTGACACGTAATAAATAATATATGCGTAACAATTACTTTTAACCAATAACATAACGTTAAACAAATATTTAAAAAATGATATAAACCATAATTCTGATAGTTTGTGATGCAACAATGAAACTTACACGTAAAAAGTAGTACGTGCGTAACAATTACTTTTAACCAATAATATAATGCCAAACAAATATTTTAAAATAATATAAATTAAACTATAATTCTGATAGCCTATGATCCAACAATGAAATTTACACGTAACAAATAGTACATGCGTAATAATTACTTTTAACAATAATATAATGCCAATCTATTATTTTTAATTGAAATTTTATTATTTTTAACTTTTAAACTTCTTTTATTTTTCGAATTAAATTATTAGCCAATACAAATTATTTTCGAGCATCTTTTAATGCGAACTCGTTGGCATTATTAAATCTTACGTGATGCCAATTATTGGAATCGGGAAAACACGAAATTTCTAATATAACAAGTAAACGTAACAAACAATCACTCTAAACAAACAGACACTAATGAAATTCTCAATATTATTCTCATCATTGTATTCTAACAAGTGCTCCCGTTCTAACTCATAATTATATATATACCCTTTCAATATGACAAAGTCATCAACATTCCAAATTCTAATTAGTACGATTTAATTATCTAATTTTTATTCTTACTTAATTAAAAGAATTTTTGTTGTTATTGCAACCGAGTCAGTAAAGTGACGAATGTGACGTCATTGTTTACTTTAAAGCGATATGATAGGAAGTGATTTACGGATAGCAAGCAGACGCACAGCGAAGTTATCAAGTACCGATGTTGTCAACAGCTAAATTAGTCGAATTATTTGCTCATTCAGACAAATATAATTGCACTATGACATTCATCCAATATGCTTTATACGGATTCTATATTTATGGAGTGGGTATATAGCCTGACAGTTGCTGTCAATATGGAAGTGCCTTGCCTCATGATCGAGTGTATTCATTATTGAAGTTGGAGATTACTTAAGATGAGTGGCGGTTCCTCCTCTGTTATTATACTACTAATTAGCGAAACGGTTTGTATTTTTGTATTTTTCTGTCTCTCCAACAAAAAATGTTCTCGATTCTCCAGCTATTGATGTCGTCCATCGAACAAAAATCAAACTGCATCGTTACGTTTTTGTTTATTTTTAAACTTTTGAACTAACTACTTGGAGTTTTTGATTAATTTCATTCGTTTGAAGAGCATAAAAACTCTTTAATTCGGATTTAATTCGGCAAACTTCTACAGAATTACAAAATTCGAACTGTGAATATTCGCTACTCGATTATTCGCACTATACCGAAGATATGAGCTCGTCATACAGAAGTTATGCTATGAGGCTTGTATACATTCGATATAACAACCTCAGATAGCGCTAATGTTAAATTTTCTGCTTCACGGCATCGAATATCGACAGCAATTCGCAATTTCGAATTAACGAGGTTGCGCTTTTGGCGGGATCACAGAGAGATAGAAATCGGAATATTTACGCCACTGGAAGTTATGCTACGAGGCATGATAGTATATATTCGATATAACAACCTCAGATAGCGCTAATGTTAAATTTTCTGCTTCACGGCATCGAATATCCGACAGCAATTCGCAATAACCGAAATTTCGAATTAACGACGCTGCGCTTTTGGCGGGATCGCGAGAGAGAGACAGAGAGACAGACAGAAGTCAGCAATTCGCAATTTCGAATTAACGAGATTGCGCTTTTGGCGGGCTCACAGAGAGATAGAAATCGGAATATTTACGCCACTGGAAGTTATGCTACGAGGCATGATAGTATATATTCGATATAACAACCTCAGATAGCGCTAATGTTAAATTTTCTGCTTCACGGCATCGAATACCGACAGCAATTCGCAATTTCGAATTAACGAGGTTGCGCTTTTGGCGGGATCACAGAGAGATAGAAATCGGAATATTTACGCCACTGGAAGTTATGCTACGAGGCATGATAGTATATATTCGATATAACAACCTCAGATAGCGCTAATGTTAAATTTTCTGCTTCACGGCATCGAATACCGACAGCAATTCGCAATTTCGAATTAACGAGGTTGCGCTTTTGGCGGGCTCACAGAGAGATAGAAATCGGAATATTTACGCCACTGGAAGTTATGCTACGAGGCATGATAGTATATATTCGATATAACAACCTCAGATAGCGCTAATGTTAAATTTTCTGCTTCACGGCATCGAATACCGACAGCAATTCGCAATAACCGAAATTTCGAATTAACGACGCTGCGCTTTTGGCGGGATCGCGAGAGAGAGACAGAGACAGACAGAAATCGTGACATTTACGCCACTGGAAGCGAAATTATTAAACAATTTTATCTTTTAATTATCTCCGTGACGATATCGTTTAGTTTTAAAACTAATTTAGATCTTTTGAATATCACTTTTGATGCAGATGCAGAAATAAATGGAGTCAGCACAATTGATTCCAGTGACAAAAGTAATTAAATACATCAGACAGGAAACAAATCTGATTAAAGTTGAACACTATCTGAATAAGATGCGATAGTTTGCATAGAAAACTACACGTTATATTCTCTAAATGTCGTTAATAAAGAGAAGCAAAGCTTATCAAAATGAAATGACAACTAACTTGTTTACTGCGATAAACGTGAGCGAATTGGGAATTGCTGTATACATCTATGGCTTAATAAATATATTTAAATGAATATTAATGTACTGAACTTAAATAATTAATTACATTTTCGCCATTTTCTGTATTAATTATTAAGCTAACGCTTATTAAAATACCGGGGAATGTAAAATAATAACTGAAATTTTATTTGTTTGTGTGATGAGTATAATAATCAATTGATAAAGATAATGCCAGGCATTTGATGAGGCCAGACGGGGAAAGTGGGAATAGCAGAGAAATGCCTCGATAGATACGAATAATTAGGTAGGAGAAAGTCATCCGATATGACGGTTAGAAGGGTGAATTATTGAGGATAACCCAAAGAATGCATCAACGCGAATATCTAGAAGTGTGCCAAAGAATATAAAGATACAAATAGCGCCATAATGAGTACAGATGTATATTGATCACGCCACGGTGTATCGAAGCAAAATGCCAAATAAATCGCACCGGTTTCTTGCAATTAATCACGCAGACTGCGATATAAATGTTCGCGTGATGTAATGCATCATAAACTACTTAATCACACGACGACGAATGGTGGCACTTGTTCCAAGTTAAATTATGCCACGATTAAGTCTTTGCACGGTACAGAAACGGGCAAAAAAAAATCGCTAAATGGCTAATCATGTAAAGTTTTGCACGTTTCATAGATCGCCATCGAAATCGAAATTTGCAAAACGGCGGTTTGCACTCAACCAGTCTGTTTTGCTTCAAAAGGAAGAATGAATAAATAATTTCTTTTGTATCAATAAAATAAAAGAATTCATTTTATAAATAATTTTACTTCTTATTCTCCACTGTTGACAGTTTGTTGCAAAGTTTGTTACCTACTGTTTGTATGCCTTCGAGGATATAGAAATAAATAAATAACAACACTAACAAAGTTACAACAAGATAAATAAGGAACACCTAACACAATTTAATGGAATAAAACTAAAATAAATAATAGTTTTTTTTGCTTTCTTTTCTTTTGTTTATACGTCCACGTGTAATAAATACTTCTTTGAATTATAATTGATTGTGTTTAAAACTTCCTCATTAATTTATTCGAATTTTTCTTCTCGGCATTTGTTTAAAAAATAATTAAGAGAATAATAATTAATATAACTTTTTTTTTTTCCTCTTCCTCGTCCTTCGCAGCAACGAACACGGTTTATATATCCACCATAAATTTTAATGAAGCTAGATACACACAGAAGAAAGTTAGATAGAAAAGAAAGAAAATTACGACATTGAATAGACCTATAAACTTCAATAAATGGATATATAACTGCAATAAAAGATGTCACAAAAGATTCGCTTCTAAAAAAAACTCAAGGTAGTGTACCAAATGCTTTTTTTTATGTATAATTATGATAATAGACCATAGGTTTATAGACTCTGAAAACAGTTAATAGGTTAGAGATAAGATATTTTTCTAAATTAAATTCGAAAATGGATAGGTTCAAAATATTCCGGTTTTGATTTAATTACGTGGTTTTATGGGTACGATTTTAAATTTAAAAATATCTAGTTTGCTCGGAGAATTCTCTTCTGAAGCCAATAATTTAGAGAGAAACAGTTTTTCTTTTTTTTTTTAATAAAGTATCTTAAAATATTTAGCTGAACTTTGTTTGCCTTAAGCTTTTTCACTTTAGAGACTCATACAAGCGAAATTCCAAATTCTAAGAGGTGTTTTGAGTGTTGTAAAGGTTCCAAAAATTAGATTTATTTCTATAGAGAATAATTCGACTCTAGAATTCTTGTAGAAACTTCTAACTTTTGTGGAAACAAAAAAAAAAAATCTCTCTATAAGCAAAATGCAATCTGTAGCTTTTAAAGAAGTTGAGATTGGTATCTTTAGAGATGAAACTAATTTTTAAGCTTCTGCAGAACCCATTTTTATAAACACTACAGAAGAGAAGTTCAAGAAATACTTCAAATAAAAATAAATTCACATTAAAATAAAAGAAATTCACTTCAAAATAAAAGAAAATTAAACATTTAAAAATATCTATAAGCAAATGTAAACTGTAGCTTTTGAAAAAACTGAGATTGATATCTTTAGAGATAAAACTAATTTTTAAGCTCCTGTAGAACCATTTTTTATACGCACTACAGAAGAGAAATTCAAGAAATACTTAAAAAAATAAATAAATAAATTTATGTTAAAATAAAAGAAATTCAATTCAAAATAAAAGAAAAATAACTTTAAAAATCTCTCTATAAGCAAATGTAAACTGCAGCTTTTTAAGAATCTGAGACTGGTATCTTTAGAGATGTACCTAATTTTTGAAGCTTCTGTAGAACCATTTTTATAAACATTACAGAAGAGAAGTTCAAGAAATACTTCAAAAAATAAATTCACATTAAAATAAAAGAAAATTAACTTTTAAAAATCTCTCTATAAGCAAATGCAATCTGTAACCTTTAAAGAAGCCGAGATTGATATCTTTAGAGATGAAACTAATTTTTAAGCTGCTGTAGAATCATTTTTATAAGTACTAGAGAAGAGAAATTCAAGAAATACTTCAAAAAATATTAAATTTACATCATACGCGGTAACTAATTCAAACTTTTCAAGTATTAATTCATTAGGATTTATCGAATACTTAACGAAAATTCAAAGAAAAATGTCCTTTAATGATTTTATTTATGTGTCTATCCACTCGACTGAAGCTATCACTTGCAGAGACAGAGATTACAGTGCACAAAACATGAAATTTTTACAGGAACAAAACTTAACTATTAAATTTTGTTTAAACAAAAAATTACAATCGCCATTTTAACCATTTTCTAAGTTCACACAACGATAAATTTTATAAAATTAATATATCAAATTTTAAAAAGTTAAACATTAAACTATTTTTATCTTTAGAAAGTTTATTTTTGACTATTAGACTATACGAAGAAAAAAAATTTTTTTCGAAAATATCATTCGTTAAGTATGATGCAATTCAGTTCAGGACCACCTGTCATCTAAAAAAAAAGAAAACAAAATGCAGACGATTGGAGACATTGGCGTTAGAGAGTCACAAACTTTTGTTAAAAGAATAAAAAAAACATGAAAAGATTTAAAAAAAAAAAAAAAAAACTACTTTTTTTTGAAAAATTCATTAAATATAATTAAAAAAAAAAAAAAAACACACATTTTCTTAGGTTCTTGAACTCAATATCATTTCTCGAAGTTGGACTTTGGATGCAGTCATTTTGCAGTAAAATTATACGTCTGGAGTGCAATGGATTGACGCCCCTAGAAGGTGAATTAGGGGTTGCACGAGTCAGTCACTGAAAAAAAAGAATAGAAAAAAAAGAAATCGAAAATCATCGATTGAGTCCAACTGTAGACAAAAGAAACTGAGAATAGAAGAGAAGACAGCTTCAAATGGCTAACATTCGAGTCAGTATTTGGTGAGATCCTTTTTAACCGTCTTAAGTTGCTCGCTGCATTCGACTCTTTCTTTTTTTTTTCCTATATACTATTTGAGAAAGGGCTTAACCTTTTACTAGGATGAAAAGTCAAGATTGAGAATGATTAATGAGTAACATGTCGATAACTTTTACAACATGGCTTGAAATGTGTCACTAGTTCACACGAACATATACTTTTCTGATATTTTCTTTACTTCTTTAACTCATGAGAATTTTTTTTTCCTGCTGTAAACAAGACATATTTTTTTTCCTTTTCTTGTTATATTTATTCGAGTGGAATTTAATATTTTTCGGATAATTATATGGTATTTAGAAAAGTAAAAATCTATACAGAAGTTTTTCGAAAAAGTTCAATAGTTTTAATAAAAATAAAAAAAAAAAAATCAAAATTGTTTAGGTAGATAAATTGGAGAAGAATTAAGTTACCAAATTTGCTAGTTTGGCAAATTTTCCTTCGACTATAATTTTAAAATCTTTATATAAAGTAAAGTCAAGCAATCTCGAGCTGTCAAGCAAGGACACAAAATGAAATTGGCCAAAGTATAATGAAAATTTCTGATTAATTTGATGTCGATGTTAATTAATATATAAGTTAATTAGTCAAATCTGTCTTTTACACGTTGAGAGCCGATTTTGGAGAGTTGTTGCAGTTATCGACATGACTAAGACGATAGAATGAAGTACACTTCAAGTTTATGTTTGATTTGAGTGGTATTAAATTTCCAAAGATTAAAGAAAATAAACAAACTTCAAGTTTTTGATAAGTATTATCAATAAAAGAGTCTCTCTTGTATGCTAATTATGCTCAAAATTCAAAACTATGCCGATTTATCTAATAATCTTTAACTTGTTATATGTGAAAGGATGAAAGGATACATACCATATATATATATATATATATCTGTCGTTCAAATAGATATCTTCTCATTCAAAAAAAGTAATATTTTTTGATACGGTAGAACTGGGATAGGATAAAAGCATTTGGCTCTATTTGTCTCGAATCTAGAAAAGAATTGAAGATAGTTATCACTCAAAAACGAAATAGACTAGAATAAAAGATTTGGTAAACAAAAAAAAAAGTAATAGAAACAGTAGAACAGCATGAAAGCTTTAGTTGCAACAGAACAACAAGCAATAGAAAAGCTTTAATATATCAGGAGCAGCAGCAATGGAAGAACGTATAAACCTTTATCGGATCAAAAACATGGTAGTTGAATAGCATGAAAACTTTATTAACATCAATAATGGCAGCATACAAGCTCTAGTTCGTTTTGAAACATGTGAGAAAAAAATAATATATATATACACTAGCTCTATGCTTTAAATTTTTTAACTTTATATTATTAAATCGTTTTATTTTTATCACAAGGGAAATTAGTCTATAAGAGATTTTTTTGCCTTTTAAATATTTTACGACGTTGAAAAAATTATTAAGTTTAAACGGTTTCTTTTGATACCCACACCTATCGGTATGTTTACGATGATATACATAGATTTAATTTTGCCTAAAAGCGAAAAATACGTCGTCTAAGTGAAAGAGTATCTTCAAGACAGATGTGAGAGATTGACTCCTTGTAAACATGCCTCTTAAAATATCTCCATTCACTGGCGTGCCTCTAAAGGATAGAAAGAAAATCTGATTTTGGGAATTTTAATGGAATATTCCATAAAAAAAAGACAGTAAAATTCCAAAAAACTTAAATATTGAAAGTTGAAAAATGGCCTATAAACCAATTCGCCTTTTACGATACTGTAACATAAAAGATGGCCGAAATTCCTAATTTAAAAGGAACCAAAAATTTAATGCATTTAAATAGCCGAAATGCCGGTGATTTGTATAACATTTTAATGGAATTTCATGGAAAATATTAACTAAATAAAACAAGGCATTAAACATCATTTTCCTCCTCGCTCGTCCGACAACACTAGTTATGGAAATGATTAATGAAAAGACTAATTTAGATAAAAACATTTTACAAGACGTTAGATACTAATTAACGTTACTGAAAGAACAAGAATTAAAAAAAAAAGAAGAAGAAGAAGACCGCACTTGAGCTACTTTAATATCTTCATTCTCGAGTGCAACTTCATTAAACATAATCAAATATGTCGCCATTTTGTAAACAGGTAGAACGAGTTGAGAAATTTCGTTATCGATCGTTCTTTAATTCGATTTTGTGTGAAATAAGTTGGAAAATTAAATCGAGTATTTGTTAAATTATATCCGTAATTCTGTTTAATACGCATTTTAATATACCCTTTTGACAAGGCATAGTAGAGCTAAATACCATTAGACAGCGACAAAAGTCATTCTTGACTTGTTCTTAATGAATAGTTGATAAGGCAGTGTGTGTTTATGAGCAAAACGTGATAGTTACAATAGAATCCCACAATAGAAACCTCTTAATGAAGTCTTTTCTATCTTTATTTTAATTATCTTGTAAAACATTAAAGAATTAGTTTTCGTACAGAGTAGCGATAAAATTAATACTTTTCATCCCTATTCCGTTTTATTACATAATAGCGCTTTATTGTACAATAATAATAATAGTTTTCGGGAACTGCTTTAATCGTACAAACTACGTTTTCAATGGGTAGTCTGCAGTGATTACAAAGTTTTAAAATGCCTTTATAAATCTCTTTCGCGTATTTTGTAAACGAATAGCGGTATTTAAAAGATGTTGTATGCGATTTGCAATGGATTTTGAATGTTTTCGCAGTAAATTTAAAACTGTTTATGCTATTTACGAAATGTAGAATGGATTAATTCTGCTATACTGATAATGAACTGCGCATAGAAAAGATAGTGTACAAAATAATATAAGAAACAGTAAAGCATAAATATTAAATTGTGTATAGAAAAAGTGAGACACAAGAAAAACGATACGAAATACAGCAAGACATAAAAAATAATAGGACACAGAAGCAGTAGGATACGAAGTACAGTAAGACAGAAGAAACAATAGGGCACAGAAATAGTAGGATACGAAATACAGTAAGACACAAGAACAATAGGATACAGAAACAGTAGGATACGAAATACAGTAAGGCAAAAGAAACAATAGGGCACAGAAACAGAAGGATACGAAGTACAGTAAGACAGAAGAAACAATAGGGCATAGAAGCTGTAGTATACGAAACATAGTAAGACACAAGAACAATAGGATACAGAAACAGTAGGATACAAAATACAGTAAGACAGAAGAAACAATAGGGCACAGAAACAGTAGGATACGAAATACAGTTAGACACAAAAAACAATAAGGCACAGAAACAGTAGGATACAAATACAATAAAGACAGAGAAAGAAATAATAGGATAGGAAATATAATAAGGCACAAAAAACAATAGAGTACAGAAACAGTAGGATACGAAATACAGTAAGATACAAGAAACAATAAGGCACAGAAACAGTATTATACGAAACATAGTAAGACACAAGAACAATAGGATACGAAGTACAGTAAGGCCAAAGAAACAATAGGGCACAGAAACAGGATACAAAATACAATAAAGACAGAGAAAAAATAATAGGATTCGAAATATAGTAAGACACAAGAAACAATAGGGCACAGAAACAGTAGTATACGAAACATAGTAAGACACAAGAACAATAGGATACGAAATACAGTAAGGAAAAAGAAACAATAGGGCACAGAAACAGGATACGAAGTACAGTAAGACAGAAGAAACAATAGGGTACAGAAACAGTAGAATACGAAATACAGTAAGATACAAGAAACAATAGGGCACAGAAACAATAGTATACGAAACATAGTAAGACACAAGAACGATAGGATACAGAAACAGTAGGATACGAAACACAGTAAGACACAAGAAACAATAGGGCACAGAAACAGTAGGATACAAAATACAATAAAGATAGATAAAAAAATAATAGAATACGAGATACAGTAAGATACAAGAAACAATAGGGCACAGAAACAGTAGGATACGAAATACAGTAAGATACAAGAAACAATAGGGCACAGAAACAATAGTATACGAAACATAGTAAGACACAAGAACGATAGGATACAGAAACAGTAGGATACGAAACACAGTAAGACACAAGAAACAATAAGGCACAGAAACAGTAGGATACAAAATATAATAAAGACAGATAAAAAAATAATAGAATACGAAATACAGTAAGACACAAGAAACAATAGGGCACAGAAACAGTAGGATACGAAATACAGTAAGATACAAGAAAAACTGGGATAAGAAATACAGTAAGGCACAAAAAACAGTAAGATACGAAATACAGTAAGATACAAGAAAAACTGGGATAAGAAATACAGTAAGGCACAAAAAACAGTAAGATACGAAATACAGTAAGATACAAGAAACAATAGGATAAGAAATACAGTAAGGCCCATAAACGATAGAGTACAGAAACAGTAGGGAACAAAAAAATAAAAAATACAAAATCAGTTGATGGGATAAGAAATACAGTAAGGCCCAAAAACGATAGAGTACAGAAACAGTAGGGAACAAAAAAATAAAAAATACAAAATCAGTTGAACATAAAAAGCAATTTAGTACAAAAGCAGTATATACAAAAGTATTATACAAGTACAGTACACGATTAACATCACAGAAAAAAATTTCATGTTTGGAATTTCCACAATTGATGCATTTGGAAAAATAAACACAAAATAAACGATTACCGGTAATCTTTGTCAATCAACCCAGGTTACATCCGAAAGACAGTAAAAGAAATAAGCTTTAAATGTCATCGAATCTGTCTTTTTAAGCCATTTAAAAAAAAAGTTTTCCTGAATTCCATTCGGTCCGTAATTTCTCCGGACACGCTATGACGTCATTCCACTTCACTTAATGGAAAAGAGCGAGGATGTGACATGAGACTAGTTTGACACTATTTCCCCCACTTAGTTAAAGTGCTGACAACCGTAACTCAGTTACAACCTCTGCTAGACAGACCCAGCATCAGTATCCATTATCATCGATCAGTTTGAAGTCCCTTCATCTGACACCATCAACGATATCGCCCACAGATTCTCAACTTATATTTAAAACTCTTCTTCTGCTTTACTTTTCTGATTATTCGCTTCTCTTGTTATTTTTAGTCGATCATGTTTGGCAGCATTTTAACCATAAACTTTCCTATTATAGTCGCTTCTATCCATCGCCATCTTGCCATAAAACTACAAACTATAAAACTACTGAAACTATCAAAAATCGCTAACAAACTTACTACTGGCACAAGTCAAAATTTATCCGGGGCTTATAAAAATTGATAAAAAGACCCCTAAAATAATTAAAATCCGTTAAGTATACCAGCATCTACTAAAATAATAATTTTTTTTAGCCGTTAGCAAATTTAGTTTATTAATTTGCTTACATTAAATAAATAGAAAAATTATAACTTTTATTAATTAATTTAGTTTTTTTTCTTTTTTTCCTTCTTCCTACGTCAGAAGAACATTTAATTGAATTTGTCTCATGTATTATTGAAAGCAGATTCATCGGAATTTTAATCATATACATTATCCATATCTTTTATTATTATTCTTCTTCTTCTTATTCCTCCGTTTTTGGAAATGAAAGCTAAAATAGGGAGTAATCTCATCTTCATATAAACACTGTATTTATTCAGTTTAGTTTCAATGTTCCGTACCGTACCGTGTTTGAATAGCAATGAATGGAATGGAAATAAAAATTATGCAAATTTATAAGCCAGTTTTTAAAGATAAATACATACCAAATCCCGAGAACAAAAAATGAATATGATTAAGAGAACCAAGTGAATTTTATTTCTTTGAGTCTTCTTCCTCTTTTTTTTTTTATTCCTTTTCTTGGAGGCAATATCATCCATTATTCAAATACTAATTGCCATATCGTTTTTTAAAAGAATTTATGAAAGTAGAAAAGAGCCGAACGACGAAGTTTAAAGTACCAATCGCATCTGACTCCTTTTTTAAGCTTTCATGAGTCCTGGATGGTCTCTTATAAATTCTTTTCAATGGTTTTTACTAGCCAGCGAATGAATAAATTTAAATACAGATTTTTATATAATCGAATATTTTCGATTTTTAATCGATTAATCGAACGATTCGCTTTCCGTTTCCTACCCGAACGAACGTATCGAGTTCGGAACGAAGAAAATTGAATGAAGTATTATTGCAGTTTCAGCATTTATTACGTGCTCTAACTTCATAACGTAAAAATCAATTAAACTGGAAGGAAGAATGTCGAAAAATTCTTCGAATTCTGCATTACTTTTCTATAAAAAAAATATATATATATATAAAAAAACAAGCATTTAAATTGCAAAAATGTAAGCAGGTGAATAAATCAAAAAACAAACTTTCTGGAAGATGAATAATCATGTTCGACAATGAAATTATAAAGAAAAATCCTTTTAGGGATTCGACGAAATTATTTTAATTCCCTCTTCTGCACCGTGAAAAATAAAATCCTATTCAATTCGCGATTCCAATAATAATAATAAAAAAAGAATAGTTTTATTTTTTTTTTATTCAATTAAATCGTCTGAATTTTCTTAGAACTTAAAATCGGAAAATATTTAGATTAAGTTGGAAAATACGATCAGTAAATTGTTAGTGGAGAACACAATACAAAAAATATATATATGTGTGTGTAAGCTTTCTATCCACTTAAAATGCGAGTTGAACTTTAAGCAATTTTATATTTCGATGGCTAACAGAAGAATAACAGAAAAAAAAAAATAGATTTTTTTTCCCCTCCTCTTTAATTCCCAGAAAGTATTAGCGGAATACAAAGAGAAATTGTGGAAGAGAAGTGGAAAGAAACAAACATCCTCTTTGCTTCATTCATATATTGGATGTTATATTACTGGTAAACAATCTTACCTCGAGATTCTGCAGAGTGACGTAATAAGAAACTATTCTTCCTCTAAAGTGGAATTTCCTTTCTCCATTTCCAACTAGTAAACGGTATTTAGGTCACAAATGAAAAATAACTGATTCTCTCTCGGGATCTGGTTTCTTAGATGAAAGTAATTGTCCCGGTGACAAACAGACAATAGACGAAAGTTACACAGACGTTCCAACATTCTGACATAGATGGATATATAGAGGACAGTTTGCAGGACAGTCTGCAGAGTCAGCTCGGCACACAGATCCATCCTTCTATGTCAGGAAGGAAACGGTAAAATGCAAATGCCCCCATTTTGATTTTACTACTACAAAAGGACGGACACACACACACACACGCGAATTTATTCCGTTCCGTTCACTTCATATTGATGTATGTTTATGTATGGTTACAGTTTAGTGTTATTAAATGACGTTATAAATGGTTTGTCTTTACGAAAGACGGATGCTGCAACCTTCCTTTCCGTCCCGGTCACAGTTGCCAAGTCTGATAATAGATGGCGCAAGCATATTTTGAGCACGACTATTTTTAAATTTCTCTATTTGGATGCAGAACATGGATTAAAGTTATAAGTGGCCATGAAAAAAGACAAAGGAAAATTTAAAATGGAATTAAATGTAAACGAAGATACTTCAAGTGATAATGATAGTTAATCCCATTATACTCTATTTTGCATCTCACACAGTTACCAGAATAGTTGGAGTAAATATGGCGGATCGTTCGGATCTTAATGGGGACTTTATAATCAACACGCTAACTGTACAGCATCATTTATGTTTTGCTAATTCTAATTACTCTTCTCATGACCATGAGGAAGAAAAAAAAAGTCAAAATAAAAAATAATTTTCAGGATAATTAGGAAAAAAAAACTTTTTACGTCACGTAATTTCTCTCCGATCGCTTCGAGTAAACAAGATTTAATTGTATATTTTAATGTGCATATCGCTTTATATACGAACCTGATCTAAGTTATCTTTACAAAGATAACGTAATTAAACAGATTTTCAAAAGATGCATTATACGTTCTAATGCACGATATTAATTAAATAATCTCTCTTTCTCTCTCTTTTCTTTCTTTTTACTTCCTGTTTTTGAACGGTATACCTCATTTATCTCCTTTAATTATCTTCAAAAAATGAATTATTATCTATAATTAAACATTATCAAATTATTTTTTGGAGAGTAATTGCAGCTTCTGTAAAAATTTCTTTAATACGCTATGATAATACTTTTATTGTTATTCAGAAACAGAGCAGACACGACGAACAATTACCAGAAATTTCTCAAAATGTATTTTTACTGGAAAGTAAACGTGGAGAGAAATATTTGTCTTTATTACTAAAAATACAGATAAGGGAAAGAATCATAAAAGAAAATTATTTCGTATGTAGTTAAAATAAGAAATCATTGCATCGAAAATGAAAATCACAAAAGATAAGCAGAGAGAGAAGGAGAAAGAGAGCAAGAGAGAGAGAGCTTCACAATTGTTTATACGTAATTTAAAAAAGTACTTTGCATCGTTTTTCCTTAAGGGCCCTACTAAAATGTTATTAAGATGTTCGTCTTTTCAAAATGTTTTGGGCATGCATTAAAAATAAAATAAAATGCGTATAATAAGTAAAACATTCCGAAAGTCGTTTTCCTTTCGAATCAACTTACCCTTTCAAATAATAATTTAGTAAAAATGCTTTGGAAATGCAACATCGTTTTATGGGCGGAAAAAACTCGTAAAAGTAAATGAGGCATAAAAATTAAGAAAAATCGAAGTAAATCAACAATTTCGCTACTCTTTTTTTAAGGAAATATCGTAATTTATGAATCTCATAGATTAGAAAATATTGGTTATAGTTGTTTGGAAACGGCGATATGAATAAAAAATGATTCATTAATGATTCATAAAAGAGTAAAATTTATTTTTTGCACTGTTATTGATCGATTTGGCTGTTTGGTTAAAGGATACTTTTGATTGCTAGCTGGTTATCGCTTGTTTACTATATATATTGCGCTTTGGTTACCTTCTGCTTTTATATGATTCACTGCCGTTTATTACATCAATCAATGATCGTTCGCTCATGAATCCCCATTTGTTTAATCACGCGATTCCAATAAAACATGTTCGCAAATCGTTCTTTTATTATTTCATCTTGTTTGATCCCCATCACTTCGATGCTATTAGCTGTTCGCTCAGATTATTTACTTTTACCGTTTTCCGGTATTATTACCAACCATAATAATAATAAAAAAAAACTGTGTTTACGTTCGCTAAAAATTTACAAAAATAATTTTAAAATTACAATATAATTCCCATCACTTCGATGCTACTAGCTGTTCGCTCAGATTATTTACTTTTACGTTTTCCGGTATTATTACCAACCATAATAAAAAAAAAACAAAAAACTGTGTTTACGTTCGCTAAAAATTTACAAAAATAATTTTAAAATTACAATATAACGAATATTTGATCTGTTGATTTAATTTAAAATCACTTAAAATTCGTTCTGCATGTAAATCTCGTGACTAAATCTATTAAACTTGACTCGAACATCGCACAGACGAAATAAAAGAATCGTTAGAGTTAATTCGACTTCTATTTTCGAAAGCAATAAAAGATCCAATAAATAAAATATCAATAATAAAACTAATGAATTAAATAAAACTTTTATTAACAAATTTAAACTAAAGACAAATTAATTCGACGAAATTTAATTTCCTTTTATAGACGGAAAGTTAGCGCGCTAATCCAATACAATTCATAATAATGAATACTTTTACTCAACTAAATTATCTTTAAATTTTTAATTACTATTTAATTAATATTAATCCTCTTTTGTTTGATACGTCCGAAATCATTAAAATGGACAATTGAAGATAATCAGCACTAGAAATAATTAAAAAATAATAATTATGTGCACATATAAATTAAATATACTTTAATTACATATTCATTTATGAGAATAAATGAAAAAATCATGTAATTTCAGTACTTTATCCTCATTTTGAATGAAAGTACATGATTTCAGTACTTTATCCTCACTTTTAACTACTAAAAATGAGGATAAAATCCTTTTAAAATATTAATCCTTCTTTGTTTGATCCATCTGAAATCATTAAAGTGGACAACTGAAGATACTGAAGATTATCAGCACTAGCAGTAATTTAAAACATAAAATTATGTGCATATATAGATTAAATGTATACATTAATTATACAATATATTCATTTATGAGGATAAAGTACTGAAATTATATAAATATATGCACTTATGTTATATAATATAAAACATTTACGTTCCTATATGTAGAGTTTGTATTCATAAATAAATGTCACTTTTACTCGACTAAATTATCTTTAAATTTTTAATTACCATTTAATTAATATTAATCCTTTTTCATTTGATTCATCTGAAATCATTAAAATGGACAATTGAATATATTCAGCACTAACAGTAATTAAAAAAAATTATGTGCATACTTTAGATACACATTTATGAAGATAAAGCACTGAAATCATGTGAATATACGGCGCTTATGCTATATAATATAAAACATTTACGTACCTATGTGTAGTATGTATTCATAAGTAAATGTCATTATGCTTTATACAGCAGCAAAGTCATTAAATAACTTCCTTTTATTTCCGGCGGGAAAAATGTTCTTAATTTGTTTTCTTTTCTTTTTTTTAAACTGAAGTCAAAGTTAAAATAAATCAAATAAGCTTTTAATTATCGGTTTACTCGATTTGTTCCTTACGTTCTGGGATGTTTAGAAATCGTTTTAATGATTAACTAAATCTTTTAGCCTTAAGGCGAAAACTTTTTTTCTTTATTCGTTAAAATAATCTTAAAGATAACTTCAAAGGAACCTTTAAAAAGACATTTGCAATATCCTCAAGGGCAACGATTATTCGATATAAACTCTTAATTGAAAATATGTTTAAACACAACGATCGCAATCGACGGCCGCATTTTTTTTTTAATTTAACTACCTTCAGGTTAAAATAAAAATGTATTTAAATTGTTTATAAGGTTCTTAGCAATATTTCACGCGAACTTTAGCAGAAACCTCACTGACACCAAATAACACTTAAAAATAATTATAAATTAACCTTAAAACTATTATAAAAATTAAAAATACTTACAACATAAACAGCTCGCCTATAGCTGTTGACCGTAAGTATATTAATCACCCATCTTATTTATAGATAAAAATGCGTTTATTTTAAGGGTGTATATTTATTTAAACAACAATAAAATAAAAAATTTGATTAATATAAACTTTAATTTTTAAATTTAGTTATAGTTTATAATTTACCATCGATATTCTTAAAATAATTATATATTTAGACTTACTTTGTAAGAAAATCTGGGAATTTTCATATATATGGAATATAATTCAAAACCGGCTTTTATGAATATTTGAATAATTTTTTTTAAATTATTTTTAAATTTGCAAATTTAGTTTACATTTAAGATGATGATAAAATTGATACTAAACAAAATAATTTTCTTTTAAATACTAATGCTTTTAATAAAACTCATGCCCTATTTAATTAAGCAATGCAGTATCCGAGAAAACAGTTTAATTATTAAAAAATTTAATAAAATTTTATTTTTTTAAGTAATTTACAAGCTTATAAAGTTTTATATTTAATCACTCTTTACTTATTAAAATTTAGTGTAAATTTTGAACATTAACGTGGTTTTGCAAAGTTTGAGTTTTGCTTTTCATCGCACGATATAAAACGGCGTACGACATATACACTTTTCGCATTCATGTTTATAGGTAAATTTTATCAATAAACATAATAATTATTAAAATTGTATTGTCCATTTATATCTAATTATTCATCAAAGGGTTTAGATCAAGTTTAAAATTGAATTACAGTATCGTATGTCATTTGGTTAATTTTCTCACGTTATTATATCTCCCGCGGGTTACTTCAGTAATTGATAGCAACTTTACCCATGCGATGTTGCGATCGTTACTCTTTCTACAAACTCTTCGACACTCGTCCTTCCTTTTCCGAGTGCCAACATGGGAGATATAAGTGTCCAGATTTAAGCTAAGGAAGATGCAAGAGATGCTATCAACTTCAAATGGACGACGGACCTCGTCTTCTACATTGAACAAAAGACTTTAACTCTGATGAGACTTAATCAAATTGTCTATTCTTGCTTAATTGTTATCATAAAACAGTTCCTAATATAAGATTTAGTCTTTGATGTCAGTCATTAAGATCTGAGAAACGACTTGGTTTATACGGTTTTGTCGAAATAATTAATTTTTTATTTATTTTTATTATTTGATTTGCCATTTATTCCAGGGACTCTGAAACGTCTTCAATTTGCAAAGACGTGATTATTTAAATTATTATAATCGTTCTAAAGCCACGAATTCGTCACTGAAAACTCAGAATTCAATTAAATGGAATTAATTTAAACAATTCACTTGATAATTAAATTTAAATCATAAAATTCTTTATGTGTAAACAATAAAGAAAAAATCTCCGTTACGAATTATTTTATTTATTTTCGAAAATTCAGTTAGTATAAGTCATAATTCCGCAATAATTTTGATTATTATTATTATGCCTTTATCGTCATGGCTTGATTATTGAAGAAAAAATAACTTCAGGTTAGCAATTTAATTAATTAGTGTATAATTGAAAATTGCATGCAGCATAAACTTTTAACAGATAATATAAATTTAAAAATTTGACCATTATAAAAAATTTTATTACAGAGAAACATGGTTTATTATTTTTTCCATTGATAAGATAATTCTTATTGCATATTGGCACAAAAATCAATGCCTAACATAATCATTATTGAACAGGATCGCTTTGGCGTAAGAATCTCGGCTCAGTATGCTTACAACGAATCGAAATTTATTTTTAATTAGAATATAATATTTTTCAGAAAAATGATAAATCGAATCTTAAGATCTCCCTCCGAACTTTCGTTACGAAAAACGAGAAAATAGTTTAAACGCGACTTATATCGTGTTTAAATTTACACATGCCTGCGGATCGATACCCCGAATTCGGAGTCCCCTGAAAAAATCGAAAAGTACAATTTCCTTAATAATAATACTCGTTTTCAAACCTTTAATGTTTTAAATGGTATCGAAACGTAACAAAACTTGATTTTTATAGAATAGGCTATTAGTAAATAATTTTTTTTTATCTTTTTGTATTAATTATCATCTTTAATAAATGTTTATTATTATTTCTTACTTGGGTCTCATAGAATATTTCTACTATGAAAATATTTCTATGAGAATATTCAGAATATTTCTACTATGAAAATCACCGATTTTATATTTTATACCGTTTATATTAGGTATGGAATACGGTTATTAATACATAAAGAATGATGTGCACGTTAACAAAAGACGTAAGAGTTTATCATAATGAAATACAAAAAAATATATATAAATATATCATGGTGAAATATTTTTATAAAAATAAAAATAAATATTATCTAATACTTTTTATACAGTTGGTAATGATTTAAGAGCCGGTAAATTATTTGTAGTAAATCTGATTAAGGAACTTGTGCAATTTGCAAAATTGAGATTTAATCCAATCGTCTGGCTATCTTTATCCGAGAAAAGCCGCTACTTAATGTGATTTGCAATTTTTTTTTTCCCCAAAGAGGAAATATAATGTCTGGATATCATCAGCATCACTCCTGCACGTTATCAATATCTACAGAAACCAAACTGTTGAGTTATTTCAACACATTTATTTTGCAAAGAACAATAAACAAATGTATCTTCGGGGTAAATAAGATTTAAAAGTGAATTTTTTATTTTTAAAATCAATAAAAAAAATCCATGCAGGAAAAATATCGAATGGGAGAGAAAAAGTAAATAAAAAAAATATTTAGTTAAAAATTTACTCCACAGATGGCCTAAAATGTTTTTAAAAACGTCCATGTATAAGTGTAGGCATTGATTAGAATTTGATTAAGATTTTCAATTCTTTAAAATGAATTTTTTATGAAAAATTCCAGATTTAAAAAAGAAAAATGGCAGTTGGAGTAAAGTTTTGCAGAAAGTTTTCAATCATTTAGAATTATAGAAAGTAACGGTAAAAGTGTTGATTTCTACAATTGATGGTTGCAGTTGCGGATCAGTTAGTTATTATCTATAAAGTTATTGTTTCTTATCTAAGATAAACGAAATAGTAAAACTGTAAGATGTCTGTTATCTATCTATATAGGATGTGGTTGTCATAGAAGTCTTATAAGATATCATCGATGGCAATATTTCTATTGAACTTACTTTTTTTTTTTTCTATTATTTACTTTTATGGTTGATGCTGCAACTAAAGAGGAAAAATGGTATTTTTCTATCAAATTTTCTAGTTTAGTTAAAAAATTTTTAATTAGGATAAGGAGTTATTTGCCGAAGTTGAAAAGTGAATCGAAAATACGTAAACAATTCGATTATCATTAAAAATAGAAATTTCCATCATAAAATAGTTTCGTTTAGACTAATTAAGGAAATAAATAAACAAAAAAAAAATTAAATTAATAAAAAAACAAAAATTAAGAATATCAGAAGACAAAATTTTATCTAGATTAAAATTAGAGGAAAAATTAAAAATAAAACTGATTGAATTTGAAAAACTTGGATTAAATAACAAGTTTTAATGAATTATACTTATTGATTTAAAATATGAATTTATTTGCTAATTTTTTATGATAATTAATAAGCGAATATTTAATTCAACAATTTTTTTTGTTTGGTTATTAGCCTTGGTTATCAGTACAGAATTAGCATCATTTAGAGCTAATAACCGCTACACAATTGGCAACATGATACAGAAGGTAAAAAATTGATAAAAATGTCTTATAAAAAATTTTAATCAGATTTGTTTAATTATTTTTTTCTGTAAAACAGTCTGTTAGTTAATTGCTGAGATATTAAATGCAGAATTATTTTACTCACTTTAATATTTTTTTTTCTAGAATTAGCAACATTTAGAGTATAATAAATTCGTTACGATTGATGCTGCTGCTGCTGAGTAACTTTACGGTCAAGGCATAAAATTACTTTATTTTTTTTTTAAACAATAAAAAAAATGTTCAAAGTCTTACAATAGTAAGTCCTTAAAGTTATTGAAGTACCTGCAACAGTATGAAAAAATAACAAAGCTCTTCTTCCATATTTCTATCCACATTTTTTATAGATTCTTTTCAAGAAGGAAAATTGAAGTTTTTCGAATACACTCAAAAAAGTAGAAACTTTTCAAGAAAATCTCCAGGTTGTACCTATAACCGCTTTTATAGTGGTAGTGACTATCGATGGAATGCTAAACTTAAGAAAAAAAAAAGAAAGAAAGAAATTTGAAATAGAAAAAAAAAATGACTCCTTTAAAAAAATTTAATTGTGATCAATTACTCTATAAACTTTTAAAGAAAATAAAGTTTGCGCCGCAGTAAAGTCCTTGTTATCTGATATTTTTGCGAATGTCTGATAATCAAAATTTAATATTAGATAGAGCAAAAGGATTCTAATTATGAAAAAAAAGGAGAGAAAAAAAATTTGTAAGAAGATATCTTCGAAACAGAAATCTATCTTGACTGAACTTGATTATAGAGTTTTTCTTGTGAAATTTGACTACTTAACTGGAGGAAATATGCTTCAGAAGTTCCATTTACTTAGCACCAGAGAAAGAATGATAGAGTTTGAATTGCGTGATACAATAGAAGATAAAATCTTTGTAGAACAAAAAAAAAAAAGTCGACTTATTTTTATTAATCCATAAGAAAAAAAAATTTTTGTAATGCGTTAAACTAACTTTGAAACTTTATAATTAGCAATTTAATTTTATGATGAGATTTGAGAGAATTATTTTCAGTTTAATTAGATTGGTTTCAGCTGCAATTTTTTGATTATGCTCTTATTAATTTATTAATTTAGATATAGGGATTTGGAGCAGTCTGTAATTTAAGTGTTTACTGTTTTCTTGAGGCGATTTTTCTGATGGAATGGAATTAGAGGATGTCCAACAAATTTGTCTACAGTTTGTCACATCGGACAGAAATTTAGGGAAGTGAATCGATTATAAAAATATTAATCAAGTAAAAAAAAAAAAAATAGGCTGATTCAAATGTAGACAATGCATTGGCTTCGACCACATTGAGCAGACTCGACAACCGTTTACAAGAAAAACTACATCGTTCTTAGTGTCATTATTCTCACCCGTTACCGTGTACCATACAGTCGATATCGTTCCTTTTCGCTTCCAAAGTGGAAATTTAAACGTAGTCCTTCCATTCGATTTCCCAACGTTTTCTGAATAGTTCCATCGATTCCGAGTATGCTTGGAGTGGGGCCAAGCTCTGATGTGATAAATGAGATCTTCACTTGGCCGCCATATTGACAGGTTCCAACGAAATATTTCGACCTATTGTGTAATATTTTTACCGCTACGGGGTGGGTGACATTCACGTGTTACTGATCCCCCTTTACCACTTCTTGCCCCCATTCTTTTATAACGACGGCTGTTCCCGGAATTGTACTGGCTCGGCGAGAATCGATGGCATACTGATGCATCTATGCATCTCCACGCCTGATTTCTTTACACTTTTCTTCTTTTGCTTTTTTTTATTGTAAATAACAGATTTTTATGTGGATTTTCGTGATTTGATAAACTCATTCGAGCGCGTTTTTTCCAATTTTTATGCGCTCTTCGCCATTATCGCTTTATATTTTCGAGGTTACCAATAAAATACAGTTGGCTTTTAAAAATAAATAAAAAAGTTCGAATTGCTAAGTAATTCGGTGTATAAAAAAGTAAGAAATTGCTATTACTAGGCGTGACTAATTTAAATATATTTTAAAAGTAATTATCGAGTGAAAAACTGCAAACTTTGCCAATTAAAGCCATTTCTGCACTTCTAGGTGATTTCTGATCCAAAATAGGAAAACAGATATTAATAATTCATGTATGCATATATATAAATAACTACACTAAAACAATTTGATTTGTGCGAAGTCAGAAACTTGCTAAGTTTGCAGCAGCACTCGTTAAACACGAACAAAGTTTTAAACCATATTTCCTTCAGGAAGTAAGACCAGTTTGAAAACAATCAACGAAGGCCATTCTGAGATCAATACTGGATGATATTAAAATAAACTTTCGACAAAGACTTTCTCCCTATAGTTCGCCCACTATCACAATACCTATTGTAGAGAAAATATATATTTGGGATCATTTCTGAAGATTGTGTATAGTAAATAAAATTTAAAATGTCCCGGTGGTTTCATAAAGTGTTCGACTACTTCCTTCAAGGGCTATAGGAGCCTGGTGCTGAGTAAGTTGGTCTGACAGCTGATTGTCGTTGGTCTGTCCTCCTGGGGACTGCGGCCGCACCACACAATAGACCCCAGGGTTGATTTTCAACTCCTTCCTATCGACAGCAGATGCCTACCAGCTGACAGCAGATAAGACCCATCGTTCATGATAATCTGGATGTTTCTCTGCAAGAAATCTACTCTGTGCCGCATCCTGCCAAACTTTTTGGCATTTTTCCCCCCTTAAAAAAGTGTTTATCGACTACTTTTCCTAAAATTTGCATATTTATCCGATGTTATCTGTTTAGCTGCAAGATATTTTAAATTTCCTTTGAATATGCAGTTCTATTTTTATTGTAATTTTGTTTTAATTAGTTCGCCTCCGTTATCGACGATCGCTTTGGCAATTTAATTCGACTGCGATAATAAATTATTCAAAATTGAGCCGAGCAACGAGATTTATCCTAAAATTTATATATATATATGTACAGCTTTTAAGATATTAAAAGGCAAATAATTATTATTTAGAGCAATAATTACCCTCTTCGCTAAAAGAAAAATAATGGTTTGAACACGATAGTGCATCCAATGATTATTTATAAAGCATTTAGCCGGAAGGACGAAGAAAATGATTAAAAAAAACCAAAAACCTGGCATGGATGCTTATAATGATATTTTAATGCCATTTAAGTATGCCTATAACTTTAAGAATGCCTATAATGAATAATCGAGTGTTTAATAAGGCAAAAATGAGATATATTAATTGTTTAGGGGATGTAATGATTTGTATGTGAAAGAAATCCCATCTGCTCTAAGTGCACCTCTAAGTAGCTTTATGTGGTTATAAAAAAGTGATTGCGCACATTACCAGAGATGGGTTTGATTTGTAGCTCCTGACATTATTAACGCTGTAGTCATTTATTAGAGAATAATGTGCTATGTGGACGAGAAATGAGGATTACATTCTTACAAGCAAGAGGATAATGGTTCCTGTTGGATTTCTCCCGATGGTTAAGCAATGGATGAGAGAACGGGATAAAAGAAATGAGAATTTATTTTGATTTGTTTATTTTCTTCATTATTTATCTTTACAATTCTTTCTTCAATATTTATATCTTTACCGGTACAGTATTTTTATAACGGTACATCCGTCCTTTTACGCCATCTGTGGACGTTACTTCGAACTTTAACTCAAGCGATTCTACGACTGTATAATGGTGATAAATCAATATGCTGTAAATGTTTAATAAAACTATTAAAAATCTATATTTATCTATCGAAAAGGTGAAAATATAACTTACAGTCCAAAAAAAAAACCATGTTAGAAAATCTATATCAATTTAAAAACATAAAAAAAATTAAGAATTTTCGGATAATTTTAGCGCTTAAAAATTCCAAAAATTATATTCCAGATGGTAACTATTATTATTATTTTTTCTTTTTTCTTTTTAACCCCCATCCGACAAAAATTTTAAGTATGTGAATGAGGATACATTCCAGACTTACAAATATTTTTACAGCTGTGGCCAACTTATTAAGGCTAATGGCGTTAAAGGCGCTAGAAGCGATTTATTCGATCATTACCAGCAACATTATTTCCAAGCATCTATGTCGAATCAATGATGCCAGATAGGTGATATTCAACTTCTGATTAACGATGTATGGATGCTAAGCAGAATAAGGACTCTATCCACTATTTTCTTATTTTTTTTCCTTTCCCCCTTCTCTCTCTTTCTTTCTTTCTTTCTTTCCCTCTCGCTAATATAAATATTTTAATGACACGCAGAATAGTATGGTCGATTTGTTAGCGACTTTGTTTTATTAAATGGTTTCCAACAATGAAAATTTTTATATATATATATATATTTTTTTTCCTTCTGTTATTAAATAATAATAAATTTTTGTGTATACATGTTTCATGCACTTAGTTCAAGCCGAAGTTCCTTCTCGTTATAAATATAAAAATTTAAAAGTAATTAGTTCGGAACGGCTCCAATTTAAAAAAAAATAAAAAATCTGTTCCTAGAACTGCATTTATATTTTTATGCGTGTCCAGTACATACAATACATGCATAGCGATCTTCATACAATTTGGAAAGATTTATAGCCTAAATGAGATGTTTTTCAATTTTTCAACACTGCATAAGCATTTTAATAATCAAAGTTATTAAATCGAAAATTTAATTAAAAGCAAATATATTCCAGATAAAAATAAAATTGCATTAAAAAATAATAATAATAATAAATTACATTGCTGATAAATTTTCTTAATACATATTGTCATCGAGAAAAATATTCAAAAATGGAAACCACATCTAATAAAAAGTCTAGAAAGATAAATGCAAAGAATGAAGGATAAAAATCACAAAAGAGATTTTTTTTCTTGCAATTTCTTTGAAAAATAAATTTATGTAATTATCTAATATAATAAATATTTGCAAATAAATGTGGAGATTATACAATGTTAGCCTCTACTAAAAATCTAAACAGCTTTTATCTGATATTCTATAGATAAGGATATATTCTACAATAAAGAGCGTAAATTAAATATCAGACTATTAAATACTATAATATTATGAGCTGATAATTGAACTAAATTTAAAATATTTCAAATATTATAGATTTTTTTTCAAATCAAAAATAAAAATTTATTATGAATTTTTATATTAATTTAATTAATAGTAAATAATTGGTGTCATGCTAAGAAGTCACCAAACAAAATAATTAAAAATAGAACTAAATCTTGTTTACCAGACAAAATTTTCTGGATATTTTTTGTTGTTTTTATTAAATTATTAGTATTATATTATGTATAGTATTTAAACAAAGTTATTAAATACTATACATAGCTATTAAAGAGCCAAAAATAAAAGGTTAAAAACAATAGATAATTGAGGTAAGGTCTGCTAGACCATTTGATGCTTCCTATCAGAGAATGTGGAACAATAGTAAAACTTTTAAGTTAATTAAATTAACAGGAAAATAATATTTTAAGGTAGACATCTCATCAGATAAATAATAAAATTTATAGAAGCTTATAAATTTTCTTGTCATTATCAAAATCATCATCATCATGGTCTTAATTCCGATCTTGATTAGGAATATCGCTAATGCATGAAAAATTCACACCTATAGATGTAGATGTAGGAAGGAGGAGCTTTCCCAGCCTTAGCACTCCGACTACGAAAGGTCTAAGAAGAAGTCCTGTCTTAATCACGAAAGACTATCTTTCTCAATGGCATTATAGCAAGGTCTTCTGGATAGGGAAATACAACCAAGAAGATCATACCTTAGCCATGAAATGGCCACACATTCACACAAACTGTAAAGAGGAATTTCACCCTCATCCTGACATCTTCTACAAGTAGGGCTATTAACAATAAAAATTCACACCTAGTTTCAAAATATTTATAATGCAATTCATTAATTGACATAAATAACTTGTCAAATATTTATTGCAGTTTTTTTTTATTTTTTTAACTGAAACTTTTATGTAGTCTATAAAAACTAAGCTACTCAATATTTCTGTTTGACAATAGTAAAAAAATATTTTTTGTTACTTATAAAGTATTTGTGAAACATAAGGGTGTGGTATCCATTAATTGCATCTATCAAAAGATATGAAGCAATTGTATTTTAATTTTTAATTATATATATGAAATATAGAGTTTGCAATATGTACTACTACACGTATTTTCTTATTAGAACATAGATTTCAACTTATTACTTACTATATCATATAATTTAAGACTTAGCATAACAATTTCAATTAAAAATGTAACTTCAGTCATAATAATGATTAAATCAACTTAATTACAATATAAATTATTGGAATCTATCTATCTATCCACAGAATCTATTTCTGCATTGAAAGGAGTAAAAATTCTTTTGCCATGAATCAAGTCACGGTCAGGTAGAACAGAGAGGACAGACGGTATGTCCTGTTTCTATTTTTATGAAGATATAAGGAAGATACTTCAAGGTCACATATAGTTAACATTATCAATGATTGATTTGGCATATCCAAATTCAGTAGACATTGAAGTAAGTAGCTTATTTATTTTTACTTGGTAAAATTTTGAGATGATTGACCTTTCGTTTAAAAAAAAAAAAAGTTGTATAAACGTAAAAATTAAATGCAGTTTTCCTGGAATGCTGATTTATTGTCTCTAATTCAAATGCAAATTTAATATTTTTGTATAATAATACCTTATTAATATTTTTAAAATTTTATTAAATAATAATAATGATGCATAAAATTTAAGAAACAAAAATTAAATACTGTAATTTAAATTTAAAAATTTACATTAGTTATAGATTATGCATGACTCATATTATTCATTAATTGATAACTTAAAATATCGGAATATTAATTGATTCATTAGTAAAATGATCAAAAAGTGGCCAGATTTTCTGAATTTCAACCTGGGACGCTCTAGGAATTGGGGAACATAGGGGTATAGGGTATAGAGTTGGATAAAAAAAAAAATGTTTTTTAGAAAGATGATAAAAAAAGTAAATTATTTAAAAATTTGCAAAATATTTTATCTGAATTTTATATCAGTGATTGAGATCACAGAAGAAACAAATTATAAAAAAAGTACGAAATTTTTTTGGTCCAGAATTTATTTCGGAAGTTAAGCCTTCCGAAACATTAATTTGCAGTTCGTTCCACTCGATATTTTATCTGAATTTTATATCAGTGATTGAGATCACAAAAGAAACAAATTATAAAAAAAGTACGAAATTTTTTTGTTCCAGAATTTATTTCGGAAGTTAAGCCTTCCGAAACATTAATTTGCAGTTCGTTCCACTCATATCAATGCGTATCAATATGCCAAGCCATTGATGTCAGTGATTGCTTTGAGACTCAGTGACCAGATTCTAAAAATGAATAGAAAATAATTGCAAAATATTAATAATTCATCTTTATTCCCGAAATAATCAAACTAAAATTTATTATGATCATTTTTCTTCCGAATTTATTAATGTAATACAACAGCTGTTCCCAACCCATGATACGCGTACCCTTAGGGTACGCGTCGGAGGGATTGGGGTATGCGAAATTAATATTGGTAATGGTGAAAAACATCAAAAAAGAAGTTAAAATAAAAAACAAAACCAAATATAGTTTTAGTTTATAAATAGAAACTTATGTGAAAGCTATCAGTAGACCCGCCTACCACTAGTCGTATCGCGCGATTATATATGTGTCTTTCCCCTCTTCCCCAAAACTTTCACTTTGATTGAAAGTGTTTCATCATTTTAGTGATCGATTGAACTGCCGGATTGGCCTCGCGGAAACGCTTCTGCTTTCCATTCTGGAGAATCCGGGTTCGAGTCTTAAGTCCCAACACTTGAAAATATTTATCGTGGGATCCGGCCCGGCCGGATCCCCTGATAAATATAAATTAAATCCAATTTCTATAATAATTCAAGAATTATTATAGAAATTAAATAAAATGAAAGAATATTCTTGTTCAGAATGCATGAGCGATGTGTTCAAAAACTTCAGCCTAAAAATGCAAAATCAAGAATATTTACATCAATGTCATTAGAGATTTATCTTCACCATCTTGTGCATTTTTCTTCACTGCGATTTCATATATTTATGTAATCTACAGCAAAGAGATATCAAAAACTCTTTATTTTGATTTATTATATATAATGTAACCTATATTATCTATCTGTATTTATGTATATCAATAGCAGATATTGTACTGTATACATGTATATTATGACTATGTTCAATTATAAATAGTTTATATATATATACTATTTATGTATGAAAAATCATCACCATATCTAACAATTGAAGATAAAAAATTCGGCAAAATAGAAACCCCTTTTTTAAGTGGTCAAGCAGCCTTTGGCGGCGAAATAACAGCTCGGTCGAAAAACCGCCCAAGTGCACTTGCTCTAAGAGTTGAAGTACTTTAAGTTAACTAATGTCCCTTAAAGTACTTTAGAGGCATAAAGTACTTTTAGTAATCAATAGCTAAGATGGCGGTGAGCACACCAAGAAAAATTTTCGGTTCGACTTTTAGGTTCTGCTCATTCAATGCTATGAACAATGAACAGCTCTTATTTTATTAATTTCTTTCGTGTTTTAAGTCAGATAGATTATACGAATCTTAAAAATAGAAACCTTTAAATATCTAGGAACTAACATAAATATACAACGATTAATATACAACGATATTGTAGATCGGTTATCTTATAGTTTAATGTAATCAAAGTTTTTTTCTTAACTTTTTTTCTGTCATAGTTTAGACAAAATGGTAGGAGCATGTTGTAAACATAGGAGAAACTTAGAAATACTATTTAGAATTCCAAAAATACAACGTTTCTTTAAAATAAACACGAATAAAATACAAAGATGTGTCATTAGACTGCAATAGATACAAAATTTGAACTTGATGGTAAGTTTCTCTAGATTAATATACAACGATACTGTAGATCGGTTATCTTATAGTTTAAGTAATCAAAGTTTTGAATACTGTAGATCGGTTATCTTATAGTTTAATGTAATCAAAGTTTTTGTGGTACGATAGGAGAAAAATCCCCAGAGGAATTTCGACCTCCCCTTTCCCTATCTCCTAATTAAACACTCCTGAATTTATTTGTGAAGATCCCATGTGGGGCAGAAATTCCATTCTCAAGTATGGGGCTCCAAATTTGGGGCTCAGAATCACGTTTTTTATGATTTTCTGCAAAACTTTTAGTCATTAGGCTGCGATAGGCACAAAATTTGGATTGATGGTAACTTTCCCTAGATTAATATACAACGAATACTGTAGATCGGTTATCTTATAGTTTAATGTAATCAAAGTTTTTGTGTTACGAGAGGAGAAAAAATCCCAGCGGAATTTCGAACTCCCCTTTACCTTATCCCCTAATTAAACACTCCCGAGTTTGAACGTGATTCTGAGCCCCATAACTTGAGAATTTCCATTCTCAAGTTATGGGCCTAATGACACATCTTTGTATTTATTCTTGCTTATTTTAAAGAAAATTGTATATTTGGAATTCTAAATAGTATATCTAAGTTTCTCCTACGTTTACAACATACTTCTACCATTTTGTCTAAATTACGACACAAAAAAGAGTTAATAAAAAAAAACATTAAAATTATAAATCATCACTTTTCTTAAGATTCGTATAATCTATCTGACTTAAAACACGAAAGAAAGCTTTTCATTATTCATAGCATTAAATGCGCAACCTAAGTCTTGAACTTCTTGGTCTGCGATTGAAATTTTTTCTATGGGGCTCAGAATCACGTTTTTTATGATTTTCTGTAAAACGTTTATAGAAAATCGGATATTTTAAACGATTTTAGATGTATCTTATCATTCCGAATCGAATGAGGCAGAAGTTCCATTCTTAAGTTTTGGGGCTCAGAATCACGTTTTTTATGATTTTCTGCAAAACTTTTAATAGATAATGCGATATTTAAACGATTTTAGATGTATCTTATCATTCCGAATCGAATGCAATCAATCGGTATCACGTTTTTTAATGATTTACTGCAAAACTTTTATAGATAATCGGATATTTTAAACCCACGTTTCTTTATGATTTTCTGCAAAACTTTTATAGATAATTGGATATTTTAAACGATTTTAGATGGAATGCAATCAATTTAAAGTGCTGAAAAGTGAAGCATATTGTATATTCCAGGATTCAAGAACAGTCAAATCTGAACAATGTGAAAATTCAATTTGTAAGAGCAAAAATTTACTCATTAATTGAAATATTGGAAATAAATTAGTACACTTCATATAAATGAAAATTCAAAGTAATATATACAGATATCCCTTAAATGAATAATTTTAAAATACATTGGAATTGCAATCTTGAAATTTAAAAATGCTTTATGGAAAACATTGTCAGAATTCATGATAATCAAATTGATAGAAACTGATTCATCCTAAATCATCAATTATAATGCAAAAACATTATCAGCACAAAGTTATTAAAAATATATTTTAAAAGTATTTCAGTTAGTAATAAATTTAGATATTGTCACATGACCATGAAACAATACGTTACATTTTTCAGAAAAGTAATAAAAACTTTTTTTGAACAAGGAATTCTCAGAATTCTTGAATCATTTTTAATATATTCAAACAGCAAAAGCAACATCTCATTGAAACGTTTTTGATTACTTCAACTGAAGTGTTTTGCTTAAATTTATAATGTTATAAGTCAGATATGATCAAATAATCAAAATCACTTACTGCATATTAATTCAAAATATAAACATAAGTACAGTTTCAGATTGCAAATACATCATTGATGCATTTCTATAAAGTAACATATTCAAAATATGTTAGTAATAATCAATAAAATATTAATCAATATTTAAATAATTTCTCAAAATAAGCTAAACACTAGAGTAATTTACAAAAACTAAATACTTCATAAATATGGCTAATTCTAACAAAAGTTACTTATACTTAACCCACTACAAAAATTTTTAAGTATATGGTTTTATGTTTAGAAATATAAAATCAGTGACATATCAGTGAAATGAATACATTGTCAATTATCCTATTTATGTATTAAGTTCTTTTGAAAATAATACACTAAAGTCTATAAATATTTGATTTATAAGATTTCTTTAATGTTTATATTCAACTAGATAAAAAAAACTAGTTTGAATATTTGCAACAAAATTAAGAAATTTTTATAAATTGACAACTACAATACATATTTCCCTTAAAACAATAATTTCCCACATTTAAATAATTGATACTTGACCTTACATCATACATCAAATCTATTATTATTATTTTGCATAATCATCAATTTATAACTATAAAATTTATTTTGCAATGATTTTGAAATATTTATGCTTATCTTGAAAAATTGATATGATAAAAAGATAGGATAATAACTTATTTAAAATAAATAATCTTACTTCAGCAAATTGTAATAATGCATCAGCTGAAGATTTAACTGCATGTGCTTGAACTTCAACAATTTTCAAAGTTTTTTCAGAAATAGCGGCATGAGCTTCTGCAATGGTATTTTGTAGTAATTGTTTTTGTTCAGCTCTACTTTCCTCTAAAATGCGAGCTTGATTTTCTTGATGATGCAAAAGTTCTTGAAACATTCTTTGTTGTTGCTCTTGCTGTTTATCACCTTGAAGCTAATAAAACAATATATATTTTTCCATTTACAGATAGAATATTTAATTAAATATTTTTTAAATATTTAATATAATTGTAATTTTAAATGATCTAAATGGTAACATCAATCAGTTTATAAGAGTGAGTGTTATAATAAATCATATATGTTGATAGAAGATTAAATTTCTTATTTAATAATGACAAATTAAATACAGATCATTTTAAACCTAATGAAATCTTGAATTATTTAAGTTATAAAAATTTGTTTTTCAGACAGCTCATGGAATAAAGTGAAAATTTTATATACAAAATTAAATCCATAAAAATCAAAAAGTGTTAATATTCTATCAATATCTTTAATTTATCATAATACTGTTTTCTTTAATCTGATCATTTTACAGAAAACTTTTTATTTTAAAAATTTAACATATTATTTTAAATACAGAACAAGCATTTTTCATATTCAAAATGAAATTCCTTACACATTGGTTTAGATTATATGTTCATATGAAACTTAATTACTGATTAATAAATTTTTGGAAATATTCAATTCTTTTTGAATCACTTTATTGCAGTCTTTACTTCTGAAGACCTACTTTTATACTTTAAAGTGCTTTAATTTGAATGAATATTTTTGTATAAAGGAAATAACTTATATTTCTTCATAATTTTTTGATTATAAAGGAAGCAGAGGAAAATGTTCTTAATATGAGTTGCTATAAAAGTTTGAAAATGCAACTTTTGATAACTAACAATACCTAATGGATTATGACTCTGCAATAATTCCAGAGTCTGCCTGGCCAGGATTTCTACTAAAAAATTAATTTCTGAAATAATAGCTATTCTAACACTATAATTAACAAACAACTGGAATTGTCAATGAAAATCATGAACACATATTAGAATCATAATGACAAAAATATGTTAGTGCAATTAAACTATAAATGGAATAAATACCAAACACAAGTAAATTAAATAATAAAAATAGTTTATTAATTTCACAAAACCCATTTACAAGCTTTATTGAAATAATAATAAAGCACAAACAAGAGTATAAAAATAACTTATTTAATTATCAACCAAAACTAAAAACAAATAAATTTATTAATCAATAACATAAATAGCAAAATAAACCTTAAATCAATTAAAACACTTAACCTCTACTCATGCTACATTTAACTGGTTGATTGACAATTCAACAATGTCACTAAGCCTAATCACCACTTTCATTTCAGCCACTTCAAACTTCATCAAGGTTGGAAGTCTCCTTATAAGCAACTTACATGACAAGCTCACACTTAAGCTCATTTACATAAAGCTATAAAGACAATTTCTATATTTCTTTTCACAGATTATTATCAACAATCATGTCATTCATCTTTATCGTTATAACATTCAATATCATAAATATAATGTTTTACAATTCCATTGAAAAGAAACAAATTTTTAACTATTACGAGATTTCAATCTAGCAGTGATGTTATTTAGATTGAATGACATCATGACATGTATTCTCAAACGTAAAACTATTTTGTTTCTTACTGCCATTTTTAAAAGCTTGAGTCAGGACTATCTTTATCCTTAACTAAATAAAATACCCAATATATAAATATAATAGGTAATAAGTAGAAGGGTTTGATTTGATTCTTCAAAAAATTAATATTAATTAATTTGTATGTGTATATAATTTTAATATAAACAATGATTAGTATAAATATGCTACTTTAATATTTAAAATAAATACTTTACCTGTAGTAAATGTGCAAAATTTACAACATCTCTTTGATGATGTATTAATTCATTAAGTTTTCCATAATCACTTAAATATAGTAGAGAATTATTTAAACTTTCTAAACATGAAAGTTCTGCTGACATACATGTGCCAATGATTCCAGGAATTTCTGATTCAATTTCCTAAAAATAAAAGATATTGATTAGTTCAATTTTCATGATTAAATTTAATTTTCTTAATACAGTACACTCCCGAGTATCTGGCCTAATGTGGCGGAAGGGCAGGCCAGATAACAAAGATAAAAAAAAACTCTTCCTGAATAATGATCGCTGAAAGAATTCTTTCCAAATTATAATTGCACAAATAGTATTTTTCTAGGAGAGATTTTTGGATTTGGTCGCATTTTAATTAAGGAATTTTAGATAATTATTCGAGAAAATTTTCAATTATCACCGAAATCTAGAATTAAATTTTCTTTTTTTCTTCTTCTTCTCCCTCTTCTTACGTGTAACGATATCAAAATAAAGACTTTAATTTCTATATGTGTGTTTAGTTAGTAAAAAGATATTTTCGTGACGAATTGGTGATGCGGGATATTTTAATTAAAATTCACTATTTAGCGATAATCTGGTCCAATAATAAACTTCTTTAATTTCATTTATAACCGTCATAGTGGCAAATATAAAGTGAATTAGGCATTAAGGAAAACTATTTGTGTAGCCATATTTACGAAAATTTAAACAAAGATATTTAATTAGTAAAATATACCACTGGTGCCTCGGGCACGAATAAGGCGTTTCAGACATCCTAAACAAGTTCAAGATGAAGTTTATAACTGTTACGTTATTAATTTATGAATGACAACATACCATTTTGACTCCTAATTAACGCGGAATTTTCTATTAAAATTGGATTTTTAAGAGAGATTTTTTTTTTATTTATTCGCGAGCGAAAGAGTAATTTCTGTAAGCTATAGAGTTATATACCGTACGCAAACAAACTAGCAATATAATTATTTTTCTCCTCCGTTTAAATGAGATGTTTATTATAAAACTATTTAATATTTACTTAGAAATTATTCGCCTTTACTTCGCAAAAATTATCAATTAATGATTTAGCGAAGTACGCGCGAAAAGAATCCAAAAGCGAAAATGCACTTCAATGTTTTAATTATCAAGAAGAGGCTCTCTTTACATAATCAATAAGGCGATAAATTCATTTATGAAAACATTCTTCCATTGTTGCGCAGGAAATTCTGTTTACGCGCTTTCTGTAATCTCCAAAATTATACTTTCCCTCCCCCTTTTTTTTTACTTCGATTAATAATTGAATTATACGTATTTGAGAATTTTTATATTATACTTTCAGACTTTAATTGTTATTAAAGTTTAAATATTTAAAATGTTTTATTTAATTTACGAAATTTTCAGTGTTTTAATAAATTAAACAGCATATTTTCATATGGAAACAAATTAAGTAAATTAAATTTGTACAAAACAGCAGTTGCGAGTGGGTGTGGTTGAGTTGTACGTTAATTTAATTTATTCAAATGGAAAGGTTATTAATAAATTTAAAAACTATTATTTTTGTTTTTTTTTTTTCTAATTAGTGAATGCTATAAAATAATTTCGATGACGTAACTAGTGATCTAGTGTAGGGCCTGATTAATATTCATAAAATTAGCGTGTCCTTAAAAAATATTAAAATATTTATCGAGCTGTTAGATGTGCGCCATTTTAGTTATTCAGCTACCTGTTTGTTTACGAGATTTAGAAATGATCCTAATGAAATTATATTCCTACAGACAAACAAATATATATTTAATTGATTAAAGAAGTATTTATTCAACATTCGCTTCATTTAATTCAAAAACAATTCCTGCTGATGAAACTGTCTCAATATAAATTTTCTTGTATCATTAATTACTATAGAAATAAATTATTCGAATAGAAACTATTCAATTTGGCACTTTTTAAGAATATTAGGTTATTAAAAGTTGAAATCTTAGTAGAGTATTAAAAGGAGATAGAATATATTCCATAACAACACGGCTAATGTTGTTTACCAGTTCTACATCATCAAGGGAATTTATAATTTTACTACCAAGCAAAGACTTTCTGAATTGGAACATAAGTGCTAGAATGAAGTCCGAATTATTCTCGAATAACTTTTTTTCTGGCGTGAAAGTTAAAATTTTATTTAACTTGGAATATGTTTGCGCAAAAAAAGAATTGGCTGAAAAGGGAGAAATTTATTTAATCCTCTGTTCGTGCTTAAGATAGCAAATATAATTAAGCTGCGCAACAAATAATACAGTAAATGCTGATAGTAATGCAATATGTCATATTTCTAGAACTAAAAATCTACTTCATGTTTCGAAAGCAGATTATACAAAAATAAAATAAGTTCTTCCTCAGTTTGTGCTTTGTTAATTAATTAAAAATGGAAAACAGCGAATGAATTATTCTATATTACAGTGAAATAATTATTTATTTCAGTGTAATATACAGATAAAAATTTATTTTTAGAAATTACATTTTTGTTAATTTCTAAAAATAAAATATTTAGCTGTAAATTACATTGAAATAAGCATTTTTTTTTTTTGTTAATTTCTAAAAATAAACTTTTAGTTGCAAGTTACACTGAAATAAACATTTTTTGTTAATTTCTAAAAATAAACTTTTAGTTACAAGTTACACTGAAATAAACATTTTTTTGTTAATTTCTAAAAATAAAATTTTAATTGCAAATTACACACTGAAATAAACATTTTTTGTTAATTTCTAAAAATAAACTTTTAGTTGCAAGTTACACTGAAATAAACATTTTTTTTTAATTTTTTAAAATAAAATTTTAATTGCAAGTGTCACTGAAATATACAGATTTTTCGTTAATATCTAAAAATAAAATTTTTATTGCATATTAAACTGAAATATACATTTTTTTTTATTAACTTGCAACTAAAAATTTTATTTTTAGATATTAACGAAAAAATGTTTATTTCAGTGTAATTTACTGGGAATAAAATTTAATTTTTAGAAATTGATGGATAATAAAAGTTCAATTTAATATAAGCTATAATGAAATAATAATAATAAAATTTAAATATTTGACAACGTAAATTGCACTAATAATCTAAATATACCAATTTAAATTCTCATAACAATGTAATTTAAATTTTTTAATGAAAATAATATATACGAAATGCTATTTACTAAACACGTTTACGTTTTAAATTTCTATTTAATAATATATAATTTTCAAATTTAAATACAATTATTACCGATATAAAATTTCTAACCGTTATTTAGAATTATGATGAGTATATTGATTCAAAAAAATCATCAAATATTTTAATAAAGATTTATGAAAAAAACCGTATCGATTTAAGGAATTAGTAGTGTATGAATATCGGATGGAAATTAAACGAAGAGCAATAGCGGCAAATATCCGAATTGGAGCAAAAAATATGGCAACAGCAACAGATATTGCACCCTGATGTTTATACATCCATCGATATCTTTATCTTGATTGCCTGACCATGTATTAGATGAGTAAAGAAATCTATGTCCATTGGCGCATCCCCTCTTAATGACCTTTCTTCCTTTCCACTTCAGTGTGGTTGGAGAGTTGCGGTCATAAATTACGTTCACTCCTATATCTTTCACAGTATAGAAGGCAGACGTAAGCGGTTGTACGGTAACCATTGAGAATCTGCTATAAAGAAATGCCTTTTGCAGCCACCGTAGCAATAAACGCAGTAGAAAGAGAGGGGTGGATATGAATGGAGGGGAATTGCTGGTACAGACACCATGCCATGCTAGCAAATAGAGGATTTCCAACTGCTTACAGATGCTGTACATTGCGTGTGATGTTATTTCGAAGTGGTAGAGCCTTGGAGAAGAAATGTGGAGATAACGGTTGCCTTAGGCAGTAACTTGTACGGTTGTAGTTGCTTCTTACCTCGGGGAGTGTTGTAGAATGATTCTGATGGAAAGTTGGTGATTCGACGTCCAAAGTTTTCTAGTAATAGGTACAGACTTGAATCAAGTTTTTGCATATTTTTCCACTGAACTTAATTTTTTTTTTTTAAATGTTCTCGCCTGAAAGTTCACTTATTCGGAATCTTGTAAAAATTTATGAAATTTTATTTTCCGCTTTCGAGCACATTTTAAAATTTTAATTAATTTTTCAAGAAAAATAGTCATTTTTTTCCACTTTTAAGTGTTTTCTAAATTGGAATCTTTGATATTTTAGAGTTAACAGGATAGCAATTAGTCTTTCTATACTAATTACATTCTAGTTAGTTACATAGGTCATTAATTAACCAGTGACTTTTCCTTCTTAATTGCAAATGACTCATTTTCATTTGTTAACTTCTTTATATGATGAATCATATATCATGCACGTTTCGTTTAATTGGAAAAGTTTAACTTTTAGGAAGTTTAATTATTGGGATTATGAATAAACATATTTTGGTTAGAGTTTTTTTAATTCTTTTAAACATGTTTATTATTTAAAATATATTTTATGGACAATTTTTAACTTTATTATACGCTATATAATCACATTTAATGATTGAAAGAAACGGAGTTACGGTTGGAAAGAAAATTAACTAAATTCATTTTTATATATAAATTTTTTTTTCCTTTTGTATTACTAGAAAAACTCAAAATTTGTCTTCATAATAAAATTTATTTTGCATTTATCATAAAACAACAGTTAAATAAAATTTATTTTCGAAATGGACGTCAAAACCAGCAAGATTTAAAATAATAAACTTACCGGATCTTCCTTGTATGCTCGAGTTGTCATTATTGCTTTAAAATATGTTAAACAATGCAAATTTATTTTCTAATATCATAATTTAAATTACGCTTCACGTGTTAAAATTTTATGATTTTCATTGTTACCAAGCGTATTAATTACAATTATCCGTGTTAATTTCATTATTATGTCAGCAGTGCATAAGAAAGGATTACATTTTGTCATTTTTTTACGTAATAATTGAAAAATTATGAATTGATTATTATTAATAATGTAAATGACAAACGTATATTTCAATTTCATTCTTAATTATAATTAAAATTGAAACTGAAATATACATTTGTAATTTAATTACTGAATATGAAAAATAATTATTGTATATTTCATTATCTTTATCTAATTTCATTATTACGTCAGCAATGCAATAGAAAGGATTACATTTTGTCATTTTTTTACGTAACAATTGAAAAATTATGAATTGATTATAATTAATAATGTAAATAACAAACGTATATTTTTCAATTTCATTCTTAATTATAATTAAAATTGAAAATGAAATATACATTTGTAATTTAATTGTTGAGTATGAAAAATAATTATTGTATATTTCATTATCTAATTGTAATTAAGTTTACAATGAATATAATTAATTTTTTTTCGTGATTTTAATTTGTATCAATACTTTCGTTAATTATTTATTCAATAAGAGTTTATTTTACATAACAATTGGAATTGCATTTAAGCAGAATGAACTATTGATAGTATTTAAAAGCTAACTTATACCATTAAATTTTATAATGTGCTTTACAATGTTTTAATTATTACACACGTATCAATAAATTTAGCAACTAAAAGGATGATGTTCCAGTTTGCATAATGGGAGATATAAATCCATTTAAATCCAAGTTCTTTCGTGTAAATTTTATCATTGGTTTATGTTCTGCTCACTGCATCCTTATATATTGATATTCTGTACTCATTTTAGAATCATATTTTTCATACAGTGTACATGAATAAATTCGAAATGATTTTTTTTTCCTTTTTTTTTCATTCGTTTACATTCGTATCACGGACAGCATTTCGATCAAAAGTATGAAACTTTAATTCTTTACTTTTAAATTCCTTTCAATTAATTTTTACATCGTTGACTTTCAATACTGGGTTGAAAGAGAGAGTAATTATTTTTGGAAATATTATATTTTTGCTTCACATGAATTTCCTGTAATTATAGACAGGAAAATAAGGTAGCTAGAGAGAGGAAATGAATTTTGTAACGCTATTAAAACTTATCCAATATAAATGATGAATATGGCTGGATAATGTATCTGTACTCTAGTAGTATTTTGAAAGAATTTTGTTATAATATGGCTTTCAATTTTATTTTTATAAAGTTAAATATAGGAAGAAGTACGGTCGAAGTTCTAAAATTATGCTAAAGCACGTAAAAAAAGTAATTGCTCGATTCTTATGGCTGAAAGTTATATCTGGACCCTTAACAGACTGTATTATTTTTTCGTGCATGAATGGACTTATTGTTATGCGACTTATATTTCTACTATAACGGTATAGGATAATCGTTAAGATATTTTTGGAAGTGACAGAATCATTTTGGACATCTGTCGACGGATTCTCTCTCCATCGATACTAGCATATTTTACAGATATTGATGTTATTGGAAGAATTATGGGCATCATTAATCTTAAACTCTTCACCTTTTAGAAAAGTGAAAAAAATTGTAAAAAATGATATCTAAATTACAAATTTTTCTGCTCTCCGGTTTACTTTGAATATTCAAGAATTACATTTTACGGAATTATACCTTCCCCATTAAAAATCATAAAGGCGTAATTGAGAATTTTTCATTTACGTGAAAAAAAAAATCATAATATCGAACTGCAAACATCTTAAAAATTATGTTTATATTTTCGTTCGACATGCAGAAATATTGCGAAGATCAATTATAACTCCAGCTAATTGAAATACGTAAAAAATTTCAATCTTACGTCACGACTTTGTCGTCATTGTTGCGCCACATCCTGTTATCATTATTACGTCACATTCTTGTTAGCTATAATACAGAATAATCTACGTTTTTTGTTGCAGACTATTATTAGTAAAAATTAATTATTAAATCGAAAGAAGAACGATTTTTAAACAAAAATTCTTCAAGAATTGTGGCACATTTGTAACGTGCTATCAACTTAACGCATCCGCAACCACATTCAATATTCGGTTAACTGCTGTCACAATTAAAGATCGAATAGGAAAATAACCTTTAATTAACGAAAAGAAATTAAATAGATAGAAAACACACAAAAAAAAATAATTCCACAAGACATCCATACTTCCTTCATCCCCGTAACTTTTGGTAGATGGAATAGTCTCATTTCTTTTTAAATGGTGCTTCCTTAATTACAGTGGAAGAGAAAATCACCGAAACAGAAAATTACTAGGCAATGTATATCTCTAAGTATGTAAGTGTTTGCTTAGACGTTTCTTCTAATGTCACTAGGTTCTAGATGGAGAAAAGATGACGTAAATTATAAAGCTCTGGAAAATATAGCTTGTTGACAGGGTGTGACGAATGGAAAACATTAAAAGGGATTACTTTATGACAGTTTGGTGAGAGAAATATGTTAGACTTTTAATCTGCAAAACGATGATTTATAGATATATACGTATAAATATACAGAGATAAACATTAAAATTACCGAAAAACATTTAAAAAAACTTTCTTGACAGTTTATAGATTTGTCAAAAGGTTTGCATTAATTCAACTGCTGCTGCACATCGCAGTAATTATGTGCAATTTTTAAATACGTGTGTGTGTGTGTGTGTGTGTGTGCGAGCTACCGGTATTTCTTAAAGAGTAAATTATTCTTAATGCTAAATATTCTTGATCTTTATAAGTATTTTAAAGTTTGGTAATTAATTACGACAAAAATATAAGATCGGCGCCATAAACATCTTCCAGAATGTATAACACACACACACACACACATACGTTGCTATAAATCATATTCATCTTTTGCTTTTTCTTACATTTTAATTCTGGAAGCTATAGCTAGTCGTGATTTATCGGTAATTATTGAAAACCTTTACACTAATTATATTAAACTTAAAATGCGGAATTATTTAACCTGGAACGTAAGTTAGCTATATTTTTATTTTAATTAAATTTTTGGGCAGTTACAGAAAGTTATATATTATTTAAATATGTATTTTAGAAGTTTTTAAAATATGAGGAAAATATTTCACACGTTTATTCATTTTCTCATCTGACAGGATATTTATTAAAATGATAATTAAATGCAATTTGATGTGTAAATTAAATATATATATATCTGTATATCAGTATGCGTATGTAAATATCCACCAAAGAGGAGAGTTAAGAATTTACTTTTTTACTACTTTATTTAAATATATTTATTTTTTTAAGCATCAGAGATCGACTAACTGCTCATTTACTTAGAGAGCAAGCTAATACTGTATTCTGCGTATGTTTTCTGTTGAAGTTAAACCTTTCATAAAAACTAGTCATGCGAATACGGTATATTAAGTTTGTGAATTTGGAAGTTCTAGGAAAATATTCCCATAGGCATGAAGTAATATCAAAAATTTAATTTCTTTTTTTTTAAACTTTTTTTTTAATAATCCTGATATTTATTTGCCGTTTTCGTATGCCGTATTTTTGAAATGATGATTAATAAAGAACGGTTATTTTTAAATTTTTATTGCGGAATTTTATTTGTATTTTTATTTTTTTTTTTAATTTTTTATGAATATCTAAATTAAGGTATGAATTTTTAATCAACTTTTTTTTCACTTTTCATCTCTACTATATTTAATTTATTAACTGAAGTTTTGCTGTCGTTTTAAATAATTCCACATCTGTACGTTACGCAACAATAAAACTTTTTTTTATTGTTACGTAATAAGAAAGTATTGTTAGAATTTAATAATAATTGACAACATGCAAGTGTTTCAATTTCGTGTTAGCCAATCACATAAATTTCTTAAGTTATAACGTAAAAATGAAATTTACAATATTGTATTCACTTTCATCTGATTTCAGTTTCACTTTAGAAAGTGACAACAATAATTATCAAAAGAATCTTTTAATCGTAATTTAGTTATCAATTTCTAACAGTAATTTATCTTTTTACTGTTTTTTTAATTTTTTTTTTATAATTTATTTTTATCTGAACTTATTTTTGCATTTTGTTCTATAAGTTACTTGCTTCAATACGTTTTTTTTTTCTAATTAGACACTTAAAACTACAATTATTATATATATTTTTGCAAATTTAAAATTGGTGGAGTATATTTTAATTAAATAATCGAAAATGACGTCATTGGACATCACGTGATTCGGCCAGTAAATCACGGAACCATCGTGCCTAGATATTGAGGCAGTAATCACAGTGAAAACTAATCTCCTGCTTTCTAACAATTAGTGTCACAGAAGGTTGATATATTCCCCAACCCGGATAACTGAGGTAGGTCAGATTGTCCCGTCGTCAATAAGAAGATGTCACCCTACTATGTTCTGTAGATCGTTTGTATTGGCTTCAACGTCGGTTTTTACGGTTTAATGACATCATTTCTGTAAAATAACTTAAAATAGTTCTTCTCCGTCAATTCCTGATGGATTTTTTTAAAGATTTAAATCAAAACTTGATCTTCTTTAACGTTAAATATATATATATATATAGAAACGTTATGCTGTTTTTTTACTATAAATTATCGAGACGGTAATGAGAGCGATATTTTTCGGTGTCAGATTTAAAATAATATTTATATTCCGAGATATAAATCTTTCTTTTTTTTTTTAAAGTAAACACTATAAACAGAAGAAATTTTTGCTAGAAAAGCATTTAATATAAATTGCGTTACGGTTTAAAATAAACATTTTTGCAAAGCTAGTTTCTTGAATAGATTTTCCTATTAGAATTTTGCAAGATCGTAGAAAATTTATTATATTTCGCTTGTTTACTAATATTTTTGGCTGGAAAATTTTTTTATTATTCTATTGGAACTTTTACCAATATTTTTTCGTATTATAAAAATTCTCTATGTATATTTTTTATCCACTAATAATTTTTATATCTACTGCATAGTAAAAGTTACAAATCGCAAAAACAATATTAAATATATATATATATATAATGCAAATCATTTTTTTTCCTTCTTATCGACAACAAGTTTATTATTGGAATTTTTACTTGTTTTTTTTTTTATTAGAAACGAGATTTGAATTTATATCGAATTTTTTGCCAAGTTTTAATGACGTTCGAATTCTGATTTTTAATAAAGGTTTCTTTTGTCAGAACTTGTAGAATCGTACCTGAAAAACATTTTCTAACTTTTGACGATACAGAAGAAAATGCGAAATTCATTTCCTGGTCGAAGATAGTGAAGTACAGCCTTGACTACCAAATAAGTTGAGTCTGACAATATTCGCATTCCGTTAGTTTTTCTATTTGACTTCTTTTATTCAACTTTCTATGATTTTTTTTTTATTATTATTATTCAGTTTTTCCCTCTCCCGCATCTCTCTCTCTCCCCTCTCTAAATGGGTAAAAGAGGAAAGAGTTTTATTATTATATGTTACGTTATGACTATTTTGTCAGCAGTATTTTGTATTCTTTGCCGTGCACAGTATTCAGTTTTTCATGTTTGGAATATTAAAAATTGAATTAGAAACAGAATAAACTACTATTATTATTTTTTTTTCTTTTCACTGTTATTAAAAATTAATATTTAGTATATATAGAATAATATTTTAGTCAAATTTAGATAGAACAATTTGACAATTACGTCTGACCAAATTATTTGTTAATTACAAAATAGGTCGCTTAGTATTCAAGTTGTTAACTTGTAAATTGTGTCACATGGAAATGCGTGTTATTTGTAATTTACGTGCGAATCCTCTATTAATTAGACCATTTAAGTTAAAATTTGTTCGGGTATTAAATTGTTATCCGCTGTATAAATTTTTTTATCCATTGTAATATTCAAATTTCGTTTAAAAGTCTCTCACTGGATAATTGAATTTTATTTTATTTTTTTTTATTTTTAAACTAATACAACTCTTATTGATCAGCTAAACTTTTGAAATTTAAATCTCTCATTGGATAATTTAATTTAATTTATTTTTTTAAGCTAGCAATATCTCATTGGTCAGCTAAAATTTTTGAAATTTTGGAATTTTGAAATTTAAAAGTCTCTCATTGGATAATTAAAAATAAAAATAAAATTCAATTAGCCAATGAGAGACTTTTAAATTTCAAAATTTCAAAAGCTTAGCTGACCAATGAGAGATGTGCTAGCTTAAAAAAAAATAAAATAAAATTCAATTAGCCAATGAAAGACTTTTAAATTTCAAAATTCAAAAGCTTAGCTGACCAATGAGAGATGTGCTAGCTTAAAAAAAATAAAATAAAATTCAATTAGCCAATGAGAGACTTTTAAATTTCAAAATTCCAAAATTTCAAAAATTTTAGCTGACGAATGAGAATGTGCAAACTTAAAAAAAATTAAATTAAATTAAATTAACTAATAAGAGACTTTTAAATTTCAAAAATTCAAATTTTTAGCTGACCAATAAGAGATGTATTAGTTTAAAAATAAAATAAAATTCAAACTAACATATCTCTCATTGAGCTAAACTTTTGAATTTTTTTAAATTTAAAAGGCCTTTCATTGATTAATTGAATTTTATATTTTTATTTTTAGACTAACATATCTCTGATTGACCAGCTAAACTTTTGAATTTTTGAAATTTAAATTCTAAGAGAAAAAAAATAATAATAAAAAATTTTTGTCCAATAATTTCGGTACTAATTTAATTCTTTCCCTTCAATTTATGTTACCAAATTATAGAATTTTTTTTTTTTTTTTTCATCGTTCAAATGCTGAAGAAATGCGAAATAAGAAAATCCTATTGAGGATATAAAAAGGAATTTTTTTTTTTTTCCATCGTTCAAATGCTGAAGAAATGCGAAATAAGAAAATCCTATTGAGGATATAAAAAGGAAGAGTGGATCACATAACTGGTAAAAGAGGAATCACTGTGAAGTTGAGTCGAACAAAATCATGTTTTCACCCTGAAACCAGAATTGACGAAGTTTCTGAAACAATCATCTGGTGCACTGGCCGTATATAATGTTAGCCCCAAGCCGTTTTGATGAAGCGTACCTGGTTCAAAACTTGTTAGCGAACCGCGTTAACACCTGATTGGTTTGTTTGCATCCCAACTACGATTATTAACAACGCTCCGCATGTTTTAAAATTATCAAAAGAAAATTTAAATTTAAAAAAAAAAAAAATATTATTACTTTTAGTTCTTTTGAAATACATGTAGATTGATTCCGACCATTGTAAAAAAGAAGAAAAATATTATGAATATGATAATTTTTAAAAATTTCGAACTCTAGCAAGTAGATTAACAAAAAAAAAAAAAAAAAAGTTTTTAACCGTTTCAATTGATATTTCTGCTAATACGAACATAAAAAAAAAAAAAAAAAAATGTAACTCTAAGATGAAAGAATCGGCATTTTTAATCTTGTTTTTTAATATACCGAACCACATTTTAATGTGATTATTTTAATTAAAACATTAAAAGCAAAGTTCACACTAAATCTATTTACTAATCATCATTAAAAATATAATTTAAAGTGCGTATAATATGCAAAGTGCGTAACGAGCACCGAATTTTTTAATATAACTATTAATCTGATTTTATTTGGCGATCATTTTAAGCATAAAATTCGAATAAAAATTACGCTGTCGTAAGCACTAAGGGGGAAAAAGAAAATAAGACAAATTTTGCAGACATTCGAACGCATTTTGGCGAATTGTTCGCAAACGTGACATACAGTATTTTCTATTTACAATTTCCATTACCTTAAAATGGCACTCGTAATAATTCCCTACGATTCTAAAGAAGTTTTAACGTTTCAATAAGCAGAGCAGGAAAGTCAACATTAAAAAAAAGAAGAGAAAAATCTATTCCTTCTGCACCTATTATCGAAAGTCGAATACTAAGTACACATCAGCGTAATCTTCGTGCAGGTCACATACCAATCAGACATCTATGGAAAACAACGAGTAGACAACCGTTGAATGTTGACCAGGAGAGAGGTACAGATGCTAACAACGTGATCAGATCACCAACACTGTTGCCGAGGTTACGACCCATTTGAACACGTGCTTAACATGCTTGACAATTTGCACCAATGACATGTATCCTTCCTCTTTCACAATAGAGAAGAATTTGTTTTTCACGCTTCGAGATAAGGTAAATATGACTGTTTGCAAAGAATACACCACACGTATAAAATATTAGTGAGCTAACCGTAGAAAATTGGTTTATTTTATACGGAATTCTTTGCAACATCATATATATTTTAGCCATTACTGTATATCACCTCAGATATCCAAAACATTATAATTTACATTCTTCTTTATATAAGCTCAGCATGATTAATTTCGTTTCATTATTCTATCTTCCAACAAAGTTTGAGCCGTTTGGGAAAATTTACTGCATTTCGGCACTGCATCACCATGAAACATAATAATTGAGAGAACATTCCTTACACGTAATTTCATTGCTCATGGCAACTAGCTTATTGGTGAATTTTATAGCGGTCTGTGATGTGCACATACAGTATTAAGTACGTAAACACAGCTGCGTCACTCGTGTTTTCTAACACAAGCATTCAGGACACAGGAACTTCGAAAAGCAATATCTGATTTTCGTTACATTGTTACGAGAATTGTATGCATATATATATGTAAAGTGTAAAAAGAAGGAAAAAAACAGCAATTTCGAGTTATTAATTTTGATAAATGACAACCTAAATCACATAAATATACATGGCGAATCTCTTGATGGAAAGAATGAATGATATAAAAGTAGAATTTGCTGAATATTTTATTTTTTTAGGTTGGAAATAAAACGATTTAAAATCCAATTGTAACTATATCAAAGAAGCGAGATGAACATAGAAAGCTGATTAGGTGTAAGTGTGACACAGAATCGTACAAATCCCTTCTGTTATTTCCTAATGGACTGAGGGATTTTGGGCATTCTCTATCCTACCGGATACACAAGCCAGGACGACAGCTTTAACGAATGGCAATGGTGGCCGCTTAATCGACATTTGATGGAGGGGTGACCCTGATAGAGAGGATCTGCGACAGTTTTCTTGTCTGCTTTAGAGTATTTCCAGTAAAACCCAACCAACACTTGGATTTCCTTCGATCTTTCAGAAATAAATGGAGTTTTTGAAATCGAACGACAATTTCTTTCTCTGGAATATATAAAGAGTGTAAAGATTACGCTTTGTGAAAAATATCCGGCTTTAGATGGAATTGATAAATTTATTGATCTATCGTTGTTACGTTGCATTTTTTTTTTCTTTTTAAGTTCAAGTTGTCTGTAAAATTTCTGAAAGTTTTTTTTTTTACTCTCTCTGGTGAGTACAAATGGAATATTGAAACCTTTTATACTTTTATGATCCATCGAATCGAATCTTTAAATTAAAAAAAAATTTTTTTCAGTTATAAAAATGTCTAATGATAACTGATTAAAAAATACAATTTTGTATTTTTATAGAACAATTTTTAGTGTTCTAAATTTGCCAAAGTTAAAGAGACAACGTACGCTAACGTAGTCGTAGCAACTAAAAATCGTTAACAAGTTCTTAAAACACTAGTGTTCTAAATTTGCCAAAGTTGTTTATCAGTGAGACAACGTACGCTAACGTAGTCGTAGCAACTAAAAATCGTTAACAAGTTCTTAAAACATAAGTTTACTGTTGTAACCTAAGAAACAATAGGATATATTTTGCTCTTGAATATTTAATAAGTGAATTTGTACAACGTTCTTAGTTTATTACACACAGATACGTAACGTAAATCTGCACAAACCAATTACTATATTAATTTAATTGCTTATTATGCATGTATTGTTAAAATGGATATTACTATTAATTATTAACCAACAATTATAAAGATTTATGCTATTATCAGCAGTAACTATTTTTTTGTTAGTTATATTTTCTAATATTAAATACAGAAATTCTCCTGACAAGTTATGCTTTCAGGCTTTTTTGCTGGAAGCATAACTTGATTGATTAATATTGGATTTAAATTTACGAAAAAATTCTGTAGTTAAATTTATTTCTTACTATTAACGTGTCTAATAAATTATTTTAAAAATCCACACAAATAAATAAAGAAATTTATAATGAAATAAACATTTTTATATCGAAATTTACAGGTAAACGACTTTTATAACCGTCGTTTTGGAAAGAAGTTTAATTTTATTTAAAATTGAATTTTTTAGTGTATTTTACAGTGAAATTTACAATGAAATATACAGAAATATATAGATTAACGGTATTTTATCAGAAGTTGGAATGAAATTTACAATTTAAAATTGTATTGCAATGTAATTTACATCGTAAGTGAAATTTACAATAATAAATATTAAATATTGAAATCTAGAGAATAAAAGCATTTTTTTCCAGAAATTGAAATGAAATTGACATTTATTTCAAATTGAATTTTTAGTATAATTTATAATGAAATTTACGTCATTAATGAAATAAATATACTGAAATATATATATATAGATTAACGGTATTTTACCAGAACTTGGAATGAAATTTACAATATAAAATTGTATTGTAGTGTAATTTACAAATCGAAATTTACATCGTAAGTGAAATTTACAATAAATTAAATATTAAATATTGAAATTTAGAGAATAAAAGCATTTTTTCCAGAAATCGAAATGAAATTGACACTTATTAAAAATTGGATTTTTAGTATAATTTATAATGAAATTTACGTCATTAAAACGAATTAAATATCATTAGAATAACGGAATTTTTGTCAGCAATCGGAACGAAACTGAAAATTATTTAAAATTGGATTTCCAGCGTATTTTACAATGAAATTTACACCATCAATGAAATTTACAATGCTCGCATCAATGAATTAAACCACACTGATTAACAATGAATCCAAATGTAATCTATATTGATTAACAATAAACCTAAATTTAAAGTTACAAGACAAGTAAGTAACAATGAATCTGCAACGTATGTTTCATTGATTACAAACTGATATTTACAACTCAAATGAAATTTAAACAAGAGTTTATACGTGAACTGGAATTTGTAATTGGCCATTCGATTAAATTTTGGAGAAGTTGTTACTCCCACATTAATTCATAGATTATCATTTACCGTTACGATAATCGCAGGTTGTGATTTTCATTAAAATAAATAGAGACTCTTCCTTTACTACGAATGTAAACTTTGCATTATTTTACTGTATTTTTGTTCACGCACTTGAGAAATTTTTCTACTTGCCCATCGACAGTATCCAATTTAAAAACTTTTAATATCTTCGGGATTCTTTTAATATATAGGAAATAAAAGTGGAAGAAAAGAAGATGTGCTGTAGGTCAGACTCGGAGCTTGTTACAGGAATGTATTGATTAGTAAAAAAGATCGTTGCAAGCAGAGTTCCTTCTGCACTCTTCACTTGTGTCATTATTTTGATTTATATCCAAGCAAGACTAATCAATGTCTCAAGATAATACAATTTCTTAGGATAAAATGAAGCAGGAGAACGGATATTTCTCAAAGATATTATCTACAACCAAAGCAGGTTGGATTACAATAAAGTTCATATCGCCACGTGTGCGGTTTAAACTTTTTGTAGAAAAATTCAACAATGGTGGATCATAAAACTTTTGTGGCTGATGGAGATAAGATATCAACAAGACTAAACAACGTCGACGTTTGTATATAAGACAGCTCGTTTAAAATAACAATGTTTTGGAAAATTTTCATTGTGCTCTTAGCAAATTACCCATGCTTGAATTCGCGAGGAAGTTGAGAATCTTTTTACACGGTCAATAAGACTCAAAATGCAACGATATCATATTTTTTTTTCCTACAAAAATCCGCATTAAAAAAAATAAAAAACTGAATATTAATAAAAATTTATGGCCCTTTTATAATGCGCGATTCCGAATAATCGTCTTATGCTTTTATGACTACTATGGTCATAATATTAAAACGAGGATTCAGCTCATTACGCGCGTATTAACGATTCGCGTATTAATTAATAATAATTTTGAGATTTATTAAAAGCCGTTATTCAAGATGGCAGAAATGATTTTATCGCCGGCCATTTCCTCAAAAGTCGCAAGCTGTGGTATGATATTGCAGACCATCAAATTTCCAGACTATCTGTTGAACAATTCGACATCTTGTCCGGCAATAGCAACATGATAGGCTGTAAACTTTGTACTTGACCCTCGAATTTTATTTCCGGTGTGTAGAAGACCGGAAGTGACGTGAATCGGACAGATGGCGTCTTGACAGTAGTGGGCCATCGATTTCCGACATTGCCACTTGGGGGCATTTTTCATCGCACAGTGTTTACTCAGAAAGATGCTAACCTGATTAAAGCGCGATTTAATTAATACATTATCTTGCTTTTTCTTTAATATATCATATTGCGGACGGAATAAAATTTGTTTCGCTAATGGGCTCGATACGCGATGTTTATTTTTCCTCCATTTTTTTTTCTTTTAACCGTTCAGTTTTATCGATTCAATAAAATTTTTTTGTAGTTATATTTAAGCTTTTATACTTCTGTAAATTCTATACGGATGCGATAAAAATATTGCAGATTAAAAAAAAAAACCAGGTTTCATTTTCGTGATACTTTCTATTTTTGAACATTAAACTAATCTGCAAATTTTTTTCTCATATTAAAAAAAATGAATGATAGTACTTTACTTTAACCGTATCACATTGGATATTAAGACATTTTTTTTTAATTATTCGTTTATGCACTAGAATATTTTCATGTTCAATCAACACGACAAGGGTTTAATTATGCATAAACATACAATTTTATGAATTTTAAATTCTCCTTTTTTATTTTTAGTTCTCTCATTACCCGATGACTGACTTAAAAATAAACTTTGATTGTATATATTCATGAAGTAGAATAATCTGCTCGTAATTTGAAATGTAAATCTCCATTTTTGTTTTAATTTATAAACATCAAAACAATGTTCAAAGTAGGATGAACATTACGATGCCGTTATGTTGCATCCTTTTTCTTCTGCGTGCAGTTTTTAAAGTAATTCGATACATGTTTGCATTTTTATTTTTTTTTTTTTATATTTGCTGCTTTATATTCTAAAATTTTTCAGTTTTTTTTAATTAATTTACATTAATTTATGACCCGAATGAACTTTTTTTTAAGTATGAAAAAACTGTTGCTTCCGTTCTGCAACAAAAAAAGTTTTTCTAGTGGATGCAATGCTTTAAAGCGCGTATATTTACAACAGTTTTGCATCTTAAAAATAAGCAATAAATTAATTAAAAACACTCGGATTAATTAACGAAAAATGCAGAGACTGCATTCCAAAATATAAAATTAAAATTTTCATTCTTATTAATGTAATTCAGCGTGCATAACAATTCGTTGCTGTTTACATTAAACAGCACAATTTGTTCATATTTCTTTATTTTCGTAGCGGGTAAACAATTCATTCCTACCAAGAAATGCATTATTAAATTATTTTCGATTGGGCAAATGTTACCCCGTTCCGCATTGCTAAATTTTAAATAAATTGTAACAATTCGGCATGAATTTAAATCAAGATATTATACAAAACGAAACAATTCAAAATCAAGAAGTAATTACAGATAACGAACTGGGTTTATCTATATAAATTATGCCTCCTACTGGATATTTTCTTATCGTAATGATTGATCATCGTGATTATAATAAGGAAAATCTTACTTGTCATCCGTATTATTGTCAACGGAGTTGTACTACTTAAAGACTACATCGAAACAGACTAATGCAACACAGGAAGACTAACAGCACTCTAGTTGGAAGGTGATTAGTGTCAGTTGTGACGTGTGCCTTGTGACATCACTAATGACCCCTGTCTTCATCCGTTTGTTTCGGCACTTGTGTTTGGATCTGACATCAATATTGGGAAATTAAGTTTGCTTGAGAGCACTGAAAATAGTAGTAGATGGGTACAGCATAGAGAAGAAGAACATTGTCTACCATTAACACAAATAAAGCTTTTCCCAAAGACGAAACAAATGCAATCACTTACCTTTTGCTCCAAGAAAGTCTGCCCTTAGAATCAACTACCATAATTGAAAACGACCGAATCATTTGTCAAGATTTTTAGGCTAGTTGGATCAATACAGAACGAAAAAAAACACGTTCTGGAACGTACTCTGCTGATGATTTACAGATTGTTTTAATGATATAAACTTTACCTAAATCCCAATTTTCTCTCTAACGATTTCAATTTTTTTAATACAATTTTATAACAACTTGCGTGCAGTTGAAAAATCGCGATGTCGAAGAAAAATGTCGCGTCATCGCTACAACACAAAATAAACGTTTTTTTTTTAAATCAAAAAGCAGATCATCAACTAAAAATCGCTTTTAATTTAGCTTAAACTACATTTTCTTCGACGAAGAAGTTCTTTTTTTCCTACCTGTTTTTGTTTCTCCTCGGGGTTAATTAATGTATTTACAAGAAAGAACTACGACGATTTTCCTTTCCGAATTCGAAAAATATTAAAAAAAAATAATTAATTGATTTTATTTTATTATTTTATTATTAAGGTTTATTAATAAAACATTTCGCAAGAGAGATTAATTAAAGAATCTTCTTTTTTATTTTTCGTTAATGAGTTAAACTTTTGGCGAAGATGGCTAGTACTACTACTACTACTACCTCGATTTCCGTAAGGCAGAAAGATTAGACGAGTTGCGATTTAAAGTTAAATATTTGAATTTTAAAGTCGTAACGAAACAATATTATCGTTATTTAGGAAATATTAATTGAAACAAGCCATAGAGTACATCTGCCGGGATGTATTTAATGATCCCACATTGCTTAATGATCGCTTTTATGACTGCGATTCCAGCCAAAATATCAAAATTAGGTAATTATTGCCAAAACTAGTTCATTACAGAAAATTTAGAAATCTAAAAATATTATCTTTTAACTATCATATCGCGTGATGGCTGTTAAATCTTTAAAATATGATTCTATATATATATATTAAGTAATTGAGATACCAAAACATGCAATGCAAAACGAATTAGGTTCGATTATATTGGACTAAATCTGGGACATTTCGCTCATGTTTCGTGACATTTTCATTATTATTTCATATATATTCGCATCAAATGGTCAACGTACTTTCTGGTTAAAACAGGCCTGCTAGTTTTGCTCTCTTTCCTCTTAAATAATGAATAATATGTTTGTGTACCGAATATTCCGATAATTTATTTCGGAGCCAACGGATTACGGAATGTTATTAGTCAATTTGAATATTAATTGACCACTCAGGACCGAGAAGAGAGCTTTAGAAGTGTTCTAGGAAAAGTTATATTATTATTATTGGTTAGTTTGAATATGAATGGATCGGTTACAGTTGAAATTGATGAATTATATCAATTCTAGAGAGTTCTAGAATGTTATTACAGATTTGAATATAGATTGATCAATTACGAATGAAATGTTTTGGCAATATCGGCGTTTTTTTTTTATTTAAATATATAAAAATGCTGAATATATTTTTTAAAATATTTTCGTATTCAGGCTTGGTTTACAGTACTAGAATAAATTACAGAAAAATTTAGAATGTACAGAATAAATTTAAGAACGTTTTCTATTGATTTTAAAGATTTTATAAACATTTTATATAATTTATACATCTACATGTGTGCTGGATACATGATCATAATTATAAATGCATACATAAATAATTTAAAATTTTTATAAATATTAAATATATTTAATAGGTT